>JAMJFZ010002669.1:1480000-1752500 GCA_026225945.1 Cricetomys ansorgei | reverse complement strand
ATTGTGTCCGGTTCATTCGTTCTCAGAGCGGGGAATCAGGGTCCATGGCAGTCCCAGGACCCCGTCTCCCCACTCCCATGCTACCCCCCACCCTGCTGCCGTTCCCCCAGTGTGGGTTCCCTGTGCCTGGCCCGTATGGGGAACCGGGCCAAAACTCAGCCAGCTGCGGGCTGGGACAGAGTGGCGACAGACCATCTCAGGAGCCATACTAAACACTACAGAGTGTGTATATGAAACAAATGAGCTTCAGGCTAGGGTTAGAGTTGTGGTTAGGGCTAGGGCTAGGGTTGTGGTTAGGGCTAGGGCTAGGGTTGTGGTTAGGGCTAGGGCTAGGATTAGGGTAAGGGCTCCATCCCCAAGGCATCTCATTATGCAAACAATCCCCAAAAAAAGAAATCTGAAGTCTAAAACTCTTCTGGGCCCAAGCATTTCAAGTTAAAGACCTTCTCCCTACATCACTGTGTTTTCTTCTTTGCCTTCTCGTCCTTTTTGAGATTCACAGGGAATAGGAGTGTGGGGAGGGTCTGGCTCCATGAGTAAGGGTGTTTGCAGCCAAGCTTGGTAACCTGGGTTCACTCTCCAGAACCCACATGGTGGATGGAGAGAAGCAACTCCCAAGCGTTGTCATCTTACCTCCACTTCTGCATACATTGAAAACGTAAAATGAAAAAAGCAAATTTAAAGAAACACCAATTTAGGGTCTGATTAAGAGGGAACTGCAGAATTCAGCACACGCACACACACACACACGCACACACACACACACACACACACACACACGCACACGCGCACACGCACACAAGAGAGAGCTATTTTCTCTATGCCAGCAAGTCCCTAAAGGTAATGTAAAGGCTTTGTTTGCTGGTCCCTGGATACAGACTTCTCTGGCCTGTCCGTCATCCTGATGTCACCCAGTCACCATAGAGGACCCAAGATCGCTGCATCACAGTTTTCTGGGGAAGCAACTTGGGCATGCTGGTGATGGCGAATGTGCTGTGATCGATGCGTGTCTGTTAATTGTCCAAGGGTTGTTTTTTCTTTTTTTTTAGGCTCGTAGCCTTAAATGAGGCTTATTTGCAGCCAGATTCTAACTGTTGGAAAAACGGTGTTGAGCCAAAACAGCTCATAATGCTGTGTGAGAAGGAGGAGACAGGAAGGAGGGAGGGAGGGATGAAAGGAGAGGAAAGAAAAAGGGAGAGGGGTGGAGGGGGAGTGAGGAAGGATGGCAGGCAGGGGAGAAGGAGGAAAGACAGGAAGGGAGTTGGGGGGAGGGGAGGGATGGAAGACAGGACAAGGGAGTTGGGGGGGAAAGAGAGGGGGCAGAAATCAACTCTGAACAGTGGTATTGATGAAATATGAAGTTTCCTGGACTCTTCAAATGAGTCCCCATCCTTAATTCCTGCTCCTCCAAACCCTGTACTGCACAGTATCTACATACGTTTTTTTCAACTGAGGCTCAGGGGAGTGGAAGAGCTGTCAGGAGCCCCTAAATAGGCAAGTCCCAAACCATGCTGTTCCTGTGGCCACAGAAGGACCTTCCATTCACTACACTCTAGGGACACGGTACCCTCTTGATTGGGGATGGAGCAGCTGAGCCATGAAGTAAATATTAACTACGTCACGTTTGCATTTGTAAGTCACTGATGTAGAACAGGCTAGAATCTTCAGACGAATCCATCCCAGAAGTTTCTGAGCAAAGCCATACCAGCCAGAAGGCGACCTGTGTCTCACCACAGGCACAGAACTTGGCCCTGTATGTTCTTCCTTCCATGTCCTTCCACTCCACACCCGTCCCCGCCCTCCCAGCAGTCACAAGTTCTTCCAGGTCAAGTCAAACATCTCTGACCTCCAGGCACCACTTCCTTGCCTCCTACCCCACCCTGACCCACACCCTCACCACCCCCTGCTGTTCGATGTGAGAAGAGGGAGGGGATGTGTCACCCTGCATGGCCCTCTGTGCTGGAGGCTCAACTGGGCCCTCTTTTCCCCTGGAGGAGAGGGGTGACAACCCTCTTGTGACCCTGATCCACTGTCTGCTTGGCTTAGTGGCCTTCGCTTGAGTCTGGCTCATATTCTCCCCTGTGAGCATGGTGGGGACACGCTAAGGCAGGGCTGGCTGCCTGAGTGCCACTAAGAACACTGTGCTGTGACCAGGGTCTTCAGATGGAGGAACCACAGTCCTGCACCACACCCCAGCCCACTGGAACCCCGGGAACATCAGAGTGGGAACTACCACCAGGGCTATGTGGAGGAATCCCGGGGCTCCCTTCTTTTTAAAGAGGGCCTGAATTGGTAGCTGGGACTGTGTGGTAGCTTACATGTCTGTTGGATGGAAAACCAACATCAAGGGGACAAGGAGACCACACTCATTAAGAAGGCTCTGGGGTATGGCCTTCCCTCCTCCAAAGCCTGATGGCCAGGTGTTTCAGGAAATGTGTGGCATCGGCAGCCTGTCCCCATCATCCTGTGATGACTTCTCCCTGGGTCTTTTACAAGGACACCCTAAATCCAGGATGGGTCCATCTCTGAGTCCTTAAATGATCACATCATCAACCACCTGTTTCCATGGAAGGCCACACACTGAGGTCCCGAGTGGGCATGAATTGCCCACTCAGTGGAGGGATGCGCTATGCAGCACGCTGCATGTACTCAAGCCCATTCTGGTTGAAAGAGATTTTTCGGGTTAAGAGCCCCTGGTGACAACTCAGGAACAACTCACAGTGTAGGCAACTGTCCTCACAGCTGACATGTCCAGCAAGTACCAGTGCTAACCATTTGCCACCAGCATCCCCAAGGGAGGCCAGAGACACCCAGCTTAGTGGGGAGTCAAGAACACAGCCCATTTCTAGGCAAACGCCATCACGGAGCCTTTCGGTCCCTGTTATCTCTAAAGGAATCTGTGTTTGCCAAGCACCATGCGTGGGAGAGACTGTGAGACACCGAACAAGATCTGATGATCTTGTTTATTCATTCATCTTTAGTCTGCACCATGCACATGAGCTCTTCACGTTGCTTCTCATGACACAGTAATATTTCTGTTAAACTCTCAAATGTCTGCAGCCTCCGTAGAGATAAGGCGGGGAGGGTGGACGGGGGGGGGGGTCAACAGGAAAAGAGGAGAGGGGAAAAGAGGGAAGGAGGGGAGAAAAGAAGTGGATGGGGAGAAGAGAGTGAGGAAGAGGGACAGGAAAGAAGAGGGGAGAGAAGGAGAACGGAAAGGAGAGGGGAGGGGAGGGGAGGGGAGGAGAGGAGAGGACAGGACAGGAGAGGACAGGAGAAGAGAGGACAGGAGAGGAAGAATGAGGGGAGAGTGAGGAGAGAGGCTGAAGGACCAGCCCCAGAGTCTTCTCCAGAGGGGAGTCGTTTGCTTGCAGTCCCACAAAAGTCCCCAGTGCAGCTGAAAAGTGGGGAAGCTTACAGCTGCCTCTTCACTGCACTTGGAATTAATTCCTTGAAATAGAAACAAGTCACCAGTTCAGCAGCCTGTGCCCTCTCCCAGATGAGTGTCATGTGTGCAGAGATGTGACCCCCGCTGGAAATGGCACAGGGCATTCCTGGGTAGAGCTGACACAAAACCCCTGCCTGCCGTGGTTAGTTTCTCACAGGGACGGAACGGCTTAGAAATCCAATATTCAGCACTCAGGGGTGCATGGTGGCGGAATCATGTTGCTACCTTAACATCCAATCGACAGAAACTTCGCAAAGTATGCAGATGTGGACAGGTATGAGTGTGCGTGTGTGTGTGCGCGTGTGTGTGTGCACGCACGCACGCGTGTGTGCCTACGCATGTGCATGCATGTGCACAGAAACACACACACACGTTTGGTGGGGGCAGTGACTTTAAATCCCCCACCCCGTACACCAATGTCACATTTTAATGTAATATCATGTCCAATGCATATTCATGAAATAGAATCTTGGCAGTAGCACAAGGAAAGTGGGATGAAGTGTGTTTGGCGGAGTGCGTCACGTTTCCAGGCCAGCGGATTTTTTGATTAAAGTCCCTTATCCGTTTTATCATGCATATCCACTCTCTGATTAAAGTGATCTGGGGCTGACACTCACAATGTCAGTATGCACTGAGACCCTTCACACAAAACATGGTTGGAATTTATATCCTTAAAAAAAAAGGGGGGGGGGACCCGGCACACCCGACAACTAAGCTGAAATAGGACCGTGTTCATTTAAATCCGAGTCTCCCTCGGATGCTCCCAGACACCCATCCCCTGGTTCAAAGAGGTTGAACCCAGAATATCTGTCAGCGCCTGACTTCAAATGCTAAATTTTATTGCTTTTATTTTTAAGTTAAGTTCCTTTTTTTCTGATTTGTTGGGCTTTCTATCAAACATTTCCATTTGGGAAAAATACCGACAACCCCGCCCCCCCCATACACACACCACTATACACACAGTGGAGCATCAATGGTGACAAGCCCCCTGATGCTGCCTTCCACATATGGTGAAAGGCAGCACATCCCATTCTCCTGTTGCTCCCTGCCACATGGCATTTGCGGGGCAGGGAGAGGGGGGCTCCCATCAGCTGGAGAAAGGAGATCCAGGACCACTGTCCACTCCGTGGTGGCAGAGTCAGCACGCCTGAGGCCACAAGGTGGGTAGAGCTGGTAGTGAGTCCCCAGCTTCTCTCCTGTACTGGCATCTCCTGCAGAGTGGACGTCAAGGTCAGCAGTCGCCTTTTGAGGTAACAGGACACTTCTCTGAGAAGAGACAATGGCACTCGTGGCCACCAAATGAGGAGGGAGGGGAGAGGGGTAAATAGGATCTAGGGTCCCAGGTCACATCAGAACTGACCACCAAGGGGCCTTGGCAAGTTCCTTGCTTCCTTCCAAGCCCTCAAGGTACTTCTGGAGAGGAGAACATGCCTGCCACATGGGCCTATTGGGTAGGTCAGGTGAAAGGGGCCAAAAAACATGCTCCATGCACACAGGAACAGACTTCCATCTGGACACAGAAGCGCTTTTCCAGAGTTCTAGAGGCAGAGTGTTCTCCAGCTCAGAGCCCACTCTCTGCTCTAGAAAGGCTGCTGTCCATCTGCTACAGCAAGAAATCCCACGGCCGTGTTTAAACTGCTGCCTATCCCAGGAATCTGCGCTTCTGATCCTCTATCTTGATGCAGAGCCAGGAGGCTGTTCCTCAGGACAGTCTCCAGCCTGTAGTCAGAGCCAGGAAGAGAGACACCTGGTCCCCAAGGAGGACATTCATTTATCATCATTCCTTCAAGACTGAAGAGGTGAGGTTGGGCTGCTCTGTTGGCTGAGCGAGTGAATTAATGCATTAGTGAATGAATACAGCCCCTGGGTGGGGAGCACCCTCTCATTCCAGATCCTTCACTAATCCTCCCAATTCTGTCTTACCCCAGCTTCACAATGAAGCACTTAAGGCAGATGCACTGAGTTTAACTTGCAAAGGAGTAAATACTTTGGGGATAGATACTTTGGGGTGGCCTGACCTAAGAATAATTAGTAGCCCCTAGAAGGAATTAGGTGCCTCTGATTCGTGGAATTCCTGCAGATACCTGGAACAGAGGAACACAGACTTGCAGATGCTGTGGAGCTGTAAGCTTTTAAAGACAGGGTGAGAAAACCAGATAGATGATAGACAGAAAGAGAGATAGATGGGTAGATACAGAGACATGGATGGATGGATATATGATAGGTCGTAGGCAGATGATAGAGAGATCATAGATGAATGATAGATAGAAGATAGATTATATACAGGATGGATAGATAATATGCAGGTAGATATTGATAGTTAGATGATATATAGGGTGGGTGGGTGGATGGATAGATGGATAGATGATAGATAGATGATAGATGGATAGATAGATAGATAGATGATAGATAGATAGATGATAGATAGATAGATAAATAGATAGATGATAGATGGATAGATAGATAGATGATAGATAGATGATAGATGGATAGATAGATAGATAGATAGATAGATAGATAGATAGATAGATGGATAGATAGATAGATAGATAGATGATAGATGGATAGATGATAGATGGATAGATAGATAGATAGATAGATAGATAGATAGATAGATAGTTAGTCTTATGTCAACTTGACACAAGCTAGAGTTATCTGAAAGGAGAGAACCTTAATAGAGAAAATGCCTCCATCAGATCTAACTATAAAACATTTTCTTAATTAGTAATTGGTCGGGGAGAGCCCAGTCCACTGTAGGTGGTTCCATTCCTGGGCTAGTGGCCCTGGGTTCTATAAGAAAGCAGACTGAGAAAGCCATGGGAAGCAAGCCAGTAAGCAATACCACCTCCGTGGCCTCTGCATCAGCTCCTGCCTCCAGGTTCCTGCCCTGCTTGAGTTCCTGTCCTGACTCCCTTTGGTTATCATGGCAATGTGAAAGTATAAACTGAATAAACCTTGTCCTCCTCAACTTGCTCTTTTGGCCATAGTGGTTTGTTGCAGCAATAGAAACCCTAACTAAGACACGGGATATACAGGGTGGATACATGATAGCTATGTAGATAAATGATAGATAGATGATAGATGATAGATAGATAGATAGATAGATAGATAGATAGATAGATAGATAGATGATAGATAGATGATAGATAGATGATAGATGGATAGATAGATGATAGATAGATAGATGGATAGATAGATAGATGATAGATAGATGATAGATGGATAGATAGATAGATAGATACATGCATATACACACATACATACATACATACCTAGAATGGTTGATGGATATATAAAAATCACTGAGTTGCTGGCTTTTCAACTGACCAAAACTTAAAGATAAAATACAAGTATTGTCTATTCCTACTCTTCATAAAAGAGAAGATACTTCTTTCCTTCTGTTTTTAACTGAGTCTCTAATAGCTCAAAACACCACTTTCTCATGTAGCCTTCCCCCTCTTTCAGACTGCTGAGGGAAAGACTTTTGGCATCGTGGTTGTAAGAAGTCACAGATCTGTAGGATGACATGTGGTCTCGCCATCGCCTTGCTATTCCCTCGGGCACACTGACCTGAGGAAGGTCCCCTGGCTACACTGTCCCGAGGGATACTGTAGAGCGGTTTTTCCATCTCCATCCCACCCTGGCCAGGGCCATAACTGGGCCTCTAGCACCCGTCCCTCTGCTAGCCCAGGATCCTCCCCTCTGAACCTCAAACAGCTGTGAGGCTGGTACTCCAGTCCATGTGCAAGTGTGTGGCTTGGTGTGGTTGTGTGCCTTTCTAAGTCGCCCGAGCTTCTTACCCCGATAGAACGGGTGGAGGCTCTCCGGCTGCATGACCAGAGGGACCACAAGCGTGGAAATCTGCTCTCACTCCCAGCATGCCTGGAAAGTTCTAGACCCGATCCTGGGATCAGCACACCTACGCTGAGCTCCCAGAGAACCAGGTGGATCCCAATAGCTCACAGTGAACCCCAGTCTGCGTGATGGGAGGATGTGATCAGGGAAGCAGCAGCCAGGCAGCACTAAGGGCTCATCTCTAAGTTCATACTGTGAGAAGAAGCAGAAGAGAAGTGCCCTTTCCCTGTGATGTTATTGTCTACTGAAAGGAAAGGAGGAGGGAGGAGGGTTGGTGATGGTTGCCTGAAGCAAAGCTGGGAGAGGTTAAATGCTTGTCTACTGAGTGTTTGAAGGGACAGGTGGGTCAGGAGGGGTCCCTTCAGGGACAGGACACTAACCGCTTGTGTCCACTGCAGAGAGGTCGGGACAAGAGGAACTCTGATGCTGAGGGCTTAGGTGGATGCTGGTTCTGACTGCAGCTTCCTCAGAGTACAGCTTGGTCTCAGGATTCGCACTGGTGTGTTAATCCGTTTCTAATTTGATCTTTCCTCTTTCCCACACCCACGCAGAACCCCACTGAGATCTGTCTCCTACATCCTCCAACTTTAACCTTATCCCCAAGAGGAGGGGAAAGAAGAAGGGATGGGCCAGCAGGGAGGGGAGAGGGAGGTGGGACTTAGGGCACCCTCCAGGCACTCCTCAGAATGTTGCTCCAAGCCTGACTCACCCCCACAGTCCCAAAGTAGCTCCCTCCAAACTCCACTCCCCACAGCTGCCAGGCACACACCTCTGCCATTCAGAGCAATCGTCCACACAGTCGGTGAGGGCTGGGGGACAAAGCTGTGGGTGGAGATGGAACAAATTCAGACTCAGGGTTGAAGGGTGGACTAGCATGTGTACCTTACCTCCCTGAGTGAGGATGCTAAGCTGCCTCAGGAGCCTGGAAGACAGACAAGGAAACAGATTCCCATCAGGTGCCCTAGGAAGCAGATGCAGTCCACCCTACACATGAAGAACTAAAGCCCAGGGACTTGAGTATAGGCCAAAGGGAGCAAGCTGCTGGGTGAGGACCCGGAGAGGTCAGCACTGCCCTACGCCTTTCTGAACCCCGGGTCTGTCCATGCTAAGGTCTTCCCACGTGTCACAGTAAAGCACCGACTGCCATGGTTTGCACGGTAGTAACGCCTGTACATGGTGGGAGCTGGATTCTGAGACTCTGAGAACACTCCAAGTCTGACGCCCTTATTCCGTGTACATGGGGTCCATCTTTTCTTCAGTTCCCTGGCATGCCTACTGAGCGTGAACACACTCCAGGCCATGAACTCAATAACAAAGACTCACCCTTGCTCTGAAAGGATCACCATGTGACTAATGCCACACATAATAGGTGACTGGTGTGGAGAGACAGTTGTCCGGGAGTGTGACCCCCAAGGTTGCAAAGCCCTGGGTGCACAATGTGGTAACCTTAAAAGCCAATCAGAGGCTGAGCTGGGATCTCGTATGCTGGGGCTCAGTGGGCAGGAACACGGAAGAGGATGGGAAGTAAAATGACGGCGTGCACAGGAAGAGCCACAGGACAAACAGTATTATCTCCGTAGCAACCCCCTCGATGCTCTCAGAAGCTTCCACCTCTGGACCCACCCACCCACGTTTGAAACAAGTTTTATTGTGAGTCCCATTTACAAATGTGCAAACGATGGCCCAGAGAATCAAGTGACTTCCCTAAAACTGCACAGCTAGGGGGAGCCAAGCTGGGTTGATACTCAGACCTGTCCTGTGGGTCAGGACCGGGGAGTGACTGGGTTCAAAACCCCTTGGGGACCATTTCATACATGAGCACGATGAATCTCCACTCTAACTTCTCTCAGCGCCTAACAACTTCAATAATGTCATAACAGCAAATGGGAGGGGGGAGGGACAGAGGCTGCAAGCTGGGAGTTAGATAAGCACTGTCTGCTTTCACACCTTTTCCTGACATTTGCAGCTGCTTAATTAAGGAGGCGACTGGCTGCCGCAGCAGGTTTCCTGTTTGTTCTACAGCAGCAGGAAGCCCAGGAGAAGCTCCTTAAGGGGCCCCAAAGTGGTCACAAGGACTTAGAGAGGGGTTTGAGCCACCAGATTGTAGGAAGCCAGCTCCCTTCAGCAGGCTGGGAGGCAGACACCAGAGCCCCGTCCAGGGGCAGCCTGTGGCCTGGGGTAATGGGAAGGCAGTAGGCATTGAATCAGGCTGACCTGGGCCAAGAGCTGTAGGAGTCTGAGATCTCACCCTGTGTCACCATGGGCTGAGGACCCTCTCACACCCATCCTTCCCTACTCACTCCACAGTGGCCCTGAGAAACAGTCTCTCTGAGAAGAGAGACAGGGAAGCCCTGAAAGCATTTCTAGAAAGTTCTTTCTCCTTGTGTGCACATGTCCACGCTCCAAGAGCAGGGGTAGGCTTAATGTTTCAGCCAGTGCTCTCTGGTGCTGCGACACCAAGTACCACAGAAGTGAGACTTGAGTCGATGTTTGTTTGCTCCCACAGTTCTGGAAGCAGGAAGTCCAAGGTCAAGGTGTCGGCAGAGTCCAGTCCCCTTCTTTGGTGTGTTGATGACATCTCTCCCTGTGCCCAACGTCACATGGCCTCCTCAGCGTGAGTCTATGTCCCATCTACTGTACTTAGAGGACACCAGTTCCATTGGATTAGGGTCACCCCATGATGGTTTCACTCACTGTGTGTGTGTCTGTGTGTGTGTGTCCATGTATATAGATGCACATGCATCTGGTGGAAGCCAGAGGACAGCTGGGTGTCCTTACCACAGACCAGCCACCGTATTTTTTGAGATAGGATCTCCCACTGGAGCTCACTAAGTAGGCAAGGCTGAACCCAGGGATCCTGCCCTGGGATTACAGGTACACCCCCTGTGCCTGGCTTTTCCACTGGTGCTGGGGGTCAAACTCAGGCCCTCGTGCTTATATACCACATACTTTACCCACCGAGCCATCTCTCTAGCTCCGTTCCCACATGCAGTCGGATCTGAGTGTGGATGGGGCCGCAAAGGGGAGACCTGAGTCGTATCTGAGGAAAGTGGGGCACGGGGGGAGCTAGACAGAACCCCGTTGAAGCCAGAATCCATTTAGTCTCAGCTCCCCCATGTCAGCTATCACTGAGCCACACCCCGCCCTGTCCTCATACAAAGTAGTCACTGCAGGAAATAAGGGGGACCCACCAGACACCACAGTGACAAAGCCAAGCCACTCACCTTCCTCTGTAACTGACTGTGCGGCCTACGTTACAGCTCACGGCTCACTTGTGAGATCTATGATGGTGCCTATGCCCTCCGGGGCTCCGAGGAAAAGTTCTTACTTCTCCTTTGTTTTTTAGTTGCCGAGTCTGAAGCCCAAAGGCCCAGTGGTGGCTCCTGACCAAAGTGAGTAGGGATTGTAGCTGAGCTTGAGATCTCTTAAAGTCTAGAGCAACTCCACTCTAGAATGTTCTTTCTGAAGCTGGAGTTGTGACATCCTTGGCCTGCCTACAGAGTTTAGAATGTGCCTGCCCCAGCAATAGCGTGAACCGATTCCTTAAACTTCATCCTCTCACACTTAACTCACTGGAGAGGAGGATGGGGATGGGAACAGAGATGGCTGAGCACGTGTCCTATCCATCCTGTTTCCCAGGGAACCCTGCTTGATATAGATTTGGGTAAGTGACTGTTTGGAAATAAAAGCAGAGCCATGCCAGAACCAGGGTCCAGCGCTTTCCATTCACTACTGTTGCAGTGGGCTCTGACCACTGATGACTTCTGCAGAGCCTGAATCTTAAAAGCATTGACGTCACAGTGATGTCACAGGCCTGGATAAGCTGGGGTGAGCTTAGCACTGAAAACTCGGCCCGGTGCCCAGAGTGGCTTTGGAGAGCCTTGATTTTCCTGACCCCTTGTGTCACCAACTCAGGGTCCATCCTCTCTGGCACTGAAGGCTGGGGCTTCGACGCTCTGCTGTCACTGAGAGCTCTCGTGGACAGCGTGTCACTACATCCCACCCAGGATCCAAGCTGGAAATTAGCTGTCTGTGTGTGTCGTCGGCTTCCCGGCTATTTAAAACCCTACCATGTGTGTTTAAAAGTGCAAGGAACCATTAAATGCTTCCTATTGTTGTTTTGGTGAGTCTGTTCAGAGACAGCAGACTCAATTCAATCAAAATTAGTGACAAGAAAGCAATTTTCCCATCCGTTCAGCACCGACAGTTTTTTGTTCTGCTTTGTTTTAGCGGAGGTAGAGTCTCAGCTTCCTCCTTGAGGTGAGCTTAGGAGCCCGCAGCCCCTAGTCTCCCTTTGTCTAGATAAACGTTATCCAATGAAACGGACACGGTGTGACTTAAGTTTACCTTGATGCTGCTTAAGAATCATACTACAATAAAAGATCAATAGCTCGCTACAACAATTTACCAAAGACCCGGCTAGGGAAGAGAAATTCAAATCGCATCGATTTTACCCCCGTGTGCTAGCGACAGTAACAGTCGGTGAACGAGTGTGTTGGCAGGGAGAGGAATGCGCTAGGAAGAAGGAGAGGGAACGTCCCCACGAGTGGGTCTGCCCAGGTCACAGCCCTGGAGGAGGCAGGGATGGAATGACCTCTCGGATGAAAGGGACTCTCCCTCCGCGGAGCAGACAGAGGGAACCATGGCCTCCCGTGCAAGGAGCAATAGTGCTGGGTCTTAAAAGCAGAGGCCCTCGCTCTCTCCCCTTGGACCCTGGCACACAGTAGGTGCTCAGAAATATCAGGTGAATAACTGGACTGAGGCAAAAGAGGAGGTGGGGGCGGGGAAGAATTGGTGAGAGGAGGAAAGAGAAAGAGAGGGAGGGGAGAGAGGGGAGGAGTCAGACATGGAAACTGCTCCAAGCTGAGCTCTGCCCCTGCTGATGACCTTGGCCCACTCCTTCACTTTCCCAGCCCAGCAGGTTCCAGGGCTGTAAGAAAGGCATGAAATGGCCATTCGCTCCCAGACATACAGTCAGTGCCCGGATAGTGACAGGATGAATCTGAGACTACATGTCACTCTTCTGGCCACAAGCATCCCACCGGGGTCTTGATTACTCTGGTATCTTTAGCCAGTCCCACAGCACCCAGTAGGACCATCCCACCCTGCAGTGCTACTGGGGAGTAGAGGCAGGAGTCTCACCCTCGCCTTCACCAGAGCCTCTTCTCACCACTTCGAAATTTGCTTCCAAAGGAGGAAAAAAAATTGTTTTAATGCGGGTGGAGGAGGGGAAGGAAAGGAACGAAACGTAAGTGGGGGAATTATTGGAACCGGAGCGGGGTTTTAATGGCAGCGTCGGCATCCTGCAATTTCACACATTAAAACATATTTTTAAAGAAACGACTATGGTGTTGATTGTGTAAGGACGAAGCTTTCCACTCTTCAGACTATTAATAAGGGCTTCCCATAGAGAAGACAAATACATGCTTGATGCATTTTTAATCCTTTGCCAATACATTTGACTAAAGCTGTTTGCTGTTCCAATGACAGGATTTAACTTGCCCTTCTGTAGTCAACGTCTCTGATTATTAATGACATTTAGGGAACACAGCTATGAAGTTACATCGTGGTAGGATCGCTGCCTGTCCTCGGCATCCCGCAGGAAGGAACAGGCTCCTGAAGCCGGGAAGAGCCCTCTTCCCAAAAACCCCCAGGACTGTCAACCAGGACCAAGAGAGCATGCCCCAGACCTGAGGCTGTGCTGTCACCAAGCCCTCCCCACCCTCGCTGTGCAGGAGCCTGCTTCGGCTTGTCTCCGGGTTGTAACCTTGACCGCCATTTCCATGAGAACCGCTCCGCACCAGGGGTTGATGGGATCTTGGCAATATTAAACCAAATTCACGAAGGGTATTTAGATTTCTCAGTATCCCCCGCATTGAAATGCCAATAATAAAATCTTCCAGGAAGAAGAGGCGGCGGGAACGTGGATGACTTTGAAACAGGGATCAAGGGATCAACAGCCAGCTCTCGGATCTTAATAGGATACAATCGGAGAGAAAAAATCCGTACTGGGGCATGGCTGATCATTTTATGATTTTATTTATTATTATTATTATTTTATTATTTTAAGAAACAGATTAATGCCTAGGTTAAAATTAAATTACATGTGCAGATGCCCTCCGGGCTGTCTATCCGCCAGGGTCCTGGAATGTTAATAAGCACAGTACCAGTGAGAGGGCAAAATGGGTGAAAATCAGTGTGGGTGGGAAAACTGGGGGGCAGGGGGGGCAAGAAGGGAGACTTAACTTTGGTTTAAACTTTCACTCTGGGGCTGTGAGGATCTGTTGTGCAGGTGACAGCCCAAAACACGGGAGAAGAGGTCTAGATTCACAGTCTCCAGGCTGGACTCCCCATTACCCACAAAAGCCTCCCAGTAACACAGACTCAGCCGCTACCCGCTATTGTAATGAAAAGCAGCTTCCCCCGCACATCACGGAAAATCAATATCGCATCTTACTAAGTTAGTGTTAATTTTACACCTTTCAGCCTCCGGGTGGGGATTGTTGTTGTGAGAGAGAGAGAGAGAGATCCTGTCACCTACCCCTACCCCCTCCCAATGTGGCTGCCTGGCTATCAGTTTGGAAAAACCCTATCACTGTTTTTAAAAGGGGGTAATGATTATGAATAAAAGAAAGAGGGGGTGCTGGGGGGTGCTGCCGTTTGAGAGATGTTAATAGCTAATACTAGGAAGGCACGTAAAAGCAAGGATCCAATTTAAGCAAGAGAGTCCCTGCGTTAGCTCCTGCTTGTCAGTCTTGGGGTGTACTGTATAGGGGCTGGCTCGCAAGCATGGCAGTCCAGAAATATAAAGTCCAGATTTAATTCTGATACAGAGAAATACAATTTCAAAACCGGACGTCTTATCATTGGCGTGTCCCACTGGAGAACTCATTTCCCTAGCAAAAGGCTGTCAACGCCATTATGTCGGACATGGAAGCAATTTACCACTACAGCTAAACAGCTCTACCAGGGCTGTGGGAACTTAAGCATCTGAAGTTATCGCTATGGAAAAAAAATAGCATTTCAAATGTCAGTGAAATGGGAAGGAATAATTGAAAAGTATCAATCAGAGAAGAAAAGGGTTCCCAAGGCCAGCCACAGCCCCGACCCGGCTTAGCGCCTCCACTTTTCTTTCCTACAACTCTCCTCCCTGCTCACCTTACAGTCACCCCCTCTCCGTAGCCTCCTTCAGATCCGAGCCCCCTCCTCGTGCAAGTTCAAATTCAACCCTGGGAAAGACAGGAAGGTCGGCTTGGTCCTTGCTCTATCTCAGAAGGATGGTGGGATGGTCTCGTCTTGAGGACCCTAAACCTCCATTGTGCTTGGAGTGAGGTCTGACTCCTCAAGATGGGGTCGCTAGCCCCAGTTCCTCCTTCTGGTTACTGACAGTGCTGCTGCAAAACTAAGGGATAAAAGGCACAGAGCCGGGTTTCCATCGCAGACGCCCCGCTGATGGGTCCCTGCCCACCCTGACACAGCAATGCCCCTCTTGGGTTTTTGTCCTGTTGAGGAGAAACATAGGAGGGTGATTTTATTCTTATTTCTATTCTCTCCTAGAGAGGGCAATGGCAGAGCAAAGAAATTATTCCACCAAGTCCAGCCTGGTGAACCTGTGAGCTTATTGGAGTTTCTTACAAGAGTGTGTGAGGGCCTCAGGCAGATGCATCACCAAAAAGCCTACCCCAGCGTGGGTGATGACCCACAATTACTGCGTTCCTGCGGTCCCCTGCACAGCCTGCGGGCAGCTCCACCCAAGAGTTTCCTCTTCACCAGCAGTGGTTACCACTCATAACCTCGAAGGGTATCACGAATTCCATAGGTGTTTCCTGAGCCTCATAGCCCTCCACTGGGGAACGTTTCAACCCAGAGGGAACTCTTTCTCCACCTCAGAATCCTTCCAGGTAAAAAAGCAAAAAACTCCACTCCCTTTGCAAGATGGACACATATGACATCTCTGGGGTCCTGCCTGGCAGCCGTCAATGAGCTGTCACCGTCTTCCCACCTTATAGAATGTCTTGAATGAAGGCACACCTCTGAGAGCTCAATGAGACCTTCTCCCTCCTCCTCCTTCTTCCCACCATGCTCCTTCCAGCCCTGCATTTGCTCTTTTCTCTGGAAATACTCTCCCCATAGGTCTTCACACAGCTGGCTGCTCCTCAGTCTGGGCTCAGGTCAAGTATCAGCTAACCCTCCCACTGAAGGCTGTTATTATTCTGTCTTTGCTATGGGGTTTCTCTTTGACATTACTGTCTGCCTTCTCCCCTGAAAACTCAGGCCCACAAGATCAAGCCCTTTGTGTATTTTGTTCCCTCCTCAATCCTTTCTTCTAAGATTGGTTACCAAAAAGAACAGGTGCAGTGCCCCCACCCCCATCCACAGGGAATATCTTTCCCAATACATAACTAACATCTTACTTCCATTCCTGTTGTTGTGGTAAAAACACCCTCACAAAAGCCGCTTAAGGAAGATCAGGTTTATTTGGCTCACAGTTCCAGGTTATAGTCCAGTGGTTCTCAACTTGTGGGTCATGACCTCTTTGGGGGTCAAATGACCCTTTCAGAGAGTTTGCCTAAGACCATCTATGTATCAGATACTTATATTACGATTAATAGCAGTAGCAAAATAATTTCATGGCTGGGGCTCACCACAACATGAAGAACCGTATTAGGAGGTCATAGCATTAGGAAGGTTGAGAGCCACTGTATATAGTCCATCACTGAAGGGAAGTTGAGGCAGAAACTTGAAGCAGCCATTCACATCCACAATCAAGAGCAGAAAGAAAGAAAGAAACAAAGAAAGAAACAAAGAAAGAAAGGAAGAAAGAAAGAAAGAAAGAAAGAGAGAGAGAAAGAAAGAAAGAAAGAAAGAAAAGAAAGCTTACTCAAATTCAGCCTCCTCTCCAAAGTCCAGGACCCAAACCCAGGAAATGACACCGCCCACAGTGGGCTCAGTTTTCTCAAGACAATCCCCCACAGACATACATAACCTCATCTAGGCAATCTCTCACCAAGGTTCTCGTCCCAAATGATTCTAGATTGTGATGGGTTGATAATTAAAACTAACTCTCACACATACCTGTGGTAAAGTTGAATATCTAAACTGATATATAACCTAGGCACAGGAGGAGATTAACAAAAACTAACAGAATAGTTATAATAGTGTACATTAATGGAAGTCATGTGAACCGGAGCTCTTCCTCCCTCTCTTTGACTGTCATGGGGTGGGTGGTGTATACAGAGCAGATACCCTGATGAATGGATATTTTACCTCCCTAGGGGGACAGAGGAAGATGACTGGAGATATCCTTTTGTTATTTAGGACAGAAAATTGAAACTTAGGAGTCGTTGATTTGGGAATTTTCTGACCATATTGTCAGACCATGGCTGCCAGATAATAGCGTGTGGTAAAGAGAAGTAGGGTGATATCACAGTATCTCGGGGATACTGCCATTCTTCAGCAAGTGCTCAGAGGACCGGTTAAGATACGAAGAACCTGGGAACATCCCAGAATGATAATTGTCCTCCCTTGTTGAGTAGCTAGAACTGGACAATCCCTTTCCGGGATGAAACAGCAGAAAGCCCATCACTAGGACCACCCTGCTCACAGAGCTGCTTCCCAGGGGTAGAACCTGCATGGGGCGGGTGTCCATGCTCCCGGAACAAGTTCTCTCTCCTCTTCCTGAAAGGCTGACCCACTGGGCCCTGGTGAGGCCAAGGCATGAGAGGACTCCTGTCTAGAGCCAAACTCCAAGGCTGAGAGCTACTCAATGTGGTAGCTGTTGTCCACACAAAATCCCCCAGCAGCCATCTTTTCCAGGGCCCCATCTTCCTGCCCACCTTTACAACTGGCTCCTCTCATTTCCCGCCCCTGCACCTCTGATTGTGCCAGAGATGAACTATTCTCCAACTCTCCCCTCTTCCTTCCCAGCTAGTGCCTGGGCTCCCTTGGGATGGGCATCCTCTCCCTCTGCTGTACTGTCCCTCACATTCACTTTTTCTCAATGCTTAGAATTGATAAGATTTTCTGGTGTCCTTCTCCTGGCTCATGGGCTCCAAGCTGGCTCTGCCTCCCAGCTAGAGGCCACACACACTGAGAGTCATCAAGACAATGACAATCCCACAACTCTCCCACATGAACGACCAGCATCACGTCTCCCACACACCAGCGTCGGCAGGTGAGGGGACTGAGGCTCAGAGTTGTTCTTAGCTCCACTCCTCGTGGAGACGCTCAGCAAAATGAGATTTAAAAGTTAACCACTGCTGACTACTGTATTTCTCCAGTTCAGAAATAACACAGCTCCACGTCCTAGGATTTTTGAAATTCAGATGTATCTTAAGAAGTCGATGTGAATATTTAACACAGAAATGTTTCTCTGTTCTAGAAAAATCTGTTGTTCCGTCTGATAGTGGCTGGCACTTCAGAGATGAGGAAACACGAGTACATGGACTGGGTGACCCTTGTCATCGCTCCTGACAATCGGCTCCCGTTACCCTACAAACATTCAGAGCCTGCCTCCGGGATGATGAGTGTCACAGACTCCTGCTGGGCGGCAGCTGTCCTCACCTTTTGCTGTGTGTGTGTGTGTGTGTGTGTGTGTGTGTGTGTGTCTGTGTGTGATTTAAAGTTGTTCAACCCTTCCAGTTTTACCATCGTCTTGTCTTTCCATTCTTTCTTTGCTTTAGGCTTCCTTATTTGACCAGAGCCCCCTCCACTGTCCTGGCTCACCTCCACGGACTCCCTTGCATTTTCTGATGTCCTTGTAGTAAAGCGCTGGCTTTGTTACTTTTAAAATAGAGTAATGTTGTTGGATGCTCTGCACACCAAAGTGGTGAGTGGGAGACATCTATTCGGGGGTTCTGCTCTGCATCTGTCGGTTCCTAACATGCTGCTCAGAGGTCCCCAGTTAAAAGATTCTGCGCTCCTCACCTCTTGATCAACCGCGAGGAACACCATCCCCTCCTCACTCGGAAAGGATGTCACACAGCTGAGGAAGACGGGTGCCCCCGGCTCTCCTGCACAATCAGGACGTGCAGGGTCTAGTGTCCACCTCAGCCACAGCATCCAAGCCAACCCAGCTTGTCCTGTGGCCTCTTGTAAGAGGTACAAGCTGGTTAAGGCGTAGGTAAGAGTGACAGGTCAATTACCCAGCCTGCACCTCATCACTATAAAACAAGGGCCCTAACACTTGCCACAAATCACGATGACTCTGAAGATGACGATATCTCTGTGAGGGTTACATACAGTGCTTTCAAGCTCTCCGGCCAGGGAACAGTAACTATAAGATGCTCCCAAAGCTTCACAAACTGGCTTGCTCCATGCTCAAAACAATCATCCCTGAGGGCTGTAATCCCAGTTCTAGAGTCCAGGAAACTGAGACTCTGAGGCATTCTGTGTCTTAGCTCGCTTTCTGTTGCTGCAATAGAACACCGTAGCCAACCTGGGGAGGAAAAGGCTTATTTTACATTTCCTGATCCCAGTCCATGAAGGGAAGTCAAGGCAGGAATTCAAGGCAGGAACCAAAGCAGAGACCATGGAGGGATGCTGCTTACTGGCTTGCTTATCACTTGGTTTTCTTTTTAAACAACCCAGGACCACCTGTCCAGGGATGACACCACCGACAGTGGCTGGTCCCTCCCACATCAAACATTAACCAAGAAAATGTGCCCCATAGGCTTGCCTGCAGGCTGATCTGACGGAGTTATCTTCACAATTAAGGTTCCCTCAATTAACTGACTCTCGTTTACAACAAGTTGACAAAAAACCTGACCAGTACACTCTGGAACCTTCTCAAAGAGTTAGGAGAATATGAACCCAAGGAAGTCTGGCTCCAGAGCCCACATTCTGAACCAGCACCACACACCGTTGTCCCTGTGTTCTGCCTGCATCCCACTGGACATGGAAGCAGGCTTTCCTGGGTATCAGCGGAAGAAAGGACCATCCAAGTCCTGGAAGATGTAAAACTACTGTGACTCCTTCTGCCGACCCCACTCACAGCAGGCTCTCTCGGTAAATATTTGTTGTGTGACTGGGTGATCTGCCTGGAGAACAACTTCCTCAGTCTCTGTATTAGCGAAAACTGTGACAATCTATCGGCACTGGAGCTATAGTTTTGTGAAGAATTTCAGCGAGTCAGGGACATCCTCTGAACGTGCAAATCCAAGTCTGCCTGGCCAGCTGCTGGCTCTTTCCGATTCCTCCAGGCCAGTGAGGCTCCCTTTCTTCCCTTTCGTTAGCCCATGTGACACATTACAGGATGCTAAAGAGACCGGGAAAGAAACAGTCTTCTGCGTGGGAGAGCTGAAGGCCTGGCTTGTGTTTTGGAAAGTGATTCTTGGACACTCCCTGATTCTGCATCTTAATGTATGTTTGCTGCATGTCTGACTGAATCTTCCTAAATATCTCCCTGCTAAATTAATTCGTTAATTTAACTGCACTTTGAGAAAAAAGAAAAGAAAGAAAGAAAGAAGAAAGAGGATAGACTGGAGAGATAGGTCTCTGGGTACAGAGCTTGCCAGGTGCGAGGGAACCAGTCCTGTTTCCTGGAGGTAGCAGATGCAAGCCCAGCACACTTTCAGTGAGATGGGAACAGAGGCAGGTCAGTCCCCAGAGGCTCCCAGGCCACCAATCTAGCGTGTGAAGAGGCAAACAAGAGACTCTGGCTCAAGCAACATGGCAGGCAAGGACTCACTTCTGATGATGCTCTCTGACTTTTACATGCTATGTCAAGCATGTGACCACAACCTAAAAAAGAAAAGAAAAAGAAGGGAGGGAGGGAGGGAGAGAGGAAGGAAGGAAGGAAGGAAGGGAAAAGGAGGGGAAAGGGGGAAGGAAAAGGGAGGGAAGGGAAAGGAAGGGAAGCTGAATGTGCTTCTTTCTGCAAATGAGAAGTCTGTTTGCACAACCCACCTGGTGACCTTGGTGACCTCCCTTAAGGTCGCTGTGTCAGTGCCTCATGGAAAGGATCAAAAGGCAGATGAACTTTGGTGGGATGCAGCAGCTTCACAACATGAGTTGGCACATCTTCTAGAGTACCTGGCACCCACTGTACCACCCAGGGACGGGTTTGGCTTTCCTCTATTATAAGTCCCCGACAGCCTAGCTCTGCCTTGTCAGTATGCCACCACCACACCCTCTTTATTTCTTTTTTCTTAGTGCCATGGGTGGAACCAGGGCCCCACACATTCCAGGAGTGGAAGAACTGTACCACCAAGCCACATCCCTAGACCTCTGATTCCTTTAGGTACATGCAGGAACCATCGTGGTGAAGCCCGGGGTGAGCCAGAGTGGAGGATGAGACGCCCTCTGCCTGTTACATCAGACACCATTAATAGAATTAGTGCCAGACACTGAGACCGCAGAGGCCAAATCCCAGACCCCCTTCCTGTTCACGGATTTGTACCTGACCTCCCAAGAAGACATTCGATTTGTGTTCAGCTGTAAAGAAACCTATCCTTAAGAGAAGCAGCAAAGACCAAACCTCACAGTGGACAGATGAGACTGAGAGTAGAGCCTACGTGAAGGGCACACGGAGTGACAGGGCAGAGGTCACCAGGACACTTCTCTGTAATGTGAGTACGTAGGCTTGCAGGGGCCATAGGACAAGAGCAGCTGCAGATGACCATAGTGGACACTGGTCTCAACCCAACACCTACGCATTGCTATGAACACTGAAATTTTGATCCCATGTGATGTTTGTGTCTTTTGATTTTGCTGTTGTTGTTGCTACCATTTAAAAATGTAAAAACGGTGCTCAGATGTAAAGATATAGCTCAGTGGTACGCTACTTGCCTAAGATGTGCAAATCACTGGTTCGATCTCCAGGGCAACAAAAGAAGAAAGAAGAGAAGGAAGAGGAGGAGGAAGAGTTATTAAATGAATGAATAAAAGTAAATAAGCATTTTAAAAGGATTTTTGAATGACTTGCGGGTTGTGGTAAACAGGCTGCAGGCCAGCAAGGTTCACCTGGGACAAGATTTAGACAACTTGAGATTTTGTCCCGCGTCAGCCACTAACTCACAGGAAGCCCCCAGCCCAGAGGGGTCGCGACCCACAGGTTGAGAACTGCGGCATTGGACCTACAGGCAGTCGTGAACTGCCAGGCATGGGTGCCGGGAACTGAACCTGGGTCCTCTGCAAGAGCAGTACAGGTTCTTAACCACTGAGCCACCTAACCATTTTAAGGGGAGAAAAAAAATTGATGATAGAACTTCATCATGAAAATACAGTTGCCTAAAACTCTATTTTTCTTCAGTTTTTAGACTCCAAAGGAAATGTTGGGGGTTGGGGGCGAGCCCTGGAGCAAGCAGGCGGCTTTACTGCATAGAGGACACAAGGGTCTAGGAAACACATCAAAGGCTATAGAGACCAGAAGCCCCAGTGTCCTGTTCACTGCCTCCAGTAAAGCAAGCCCAGGCTCCCCCGCAGAGGAAACGAAAACAGCCAGGTGACGACGGGGAAGCAAACAGACAGGCCGGGACAAGACAGCATCCAGCCTCCGAACCACATGTAAAGTTGGAGCTAAAATGTCATATGCATATGTAATTTATATGCAAAGCGTTCCTATCACAGGGCCACTGGCTGCCAAGGCTCCTCGATACCACGGAAATTCTGCAATTGCATCTTGTCAGTCACCTACTAAGGGTAAAGTCTGTGTGAGGAGAACACAGAGACTTTCTTAAGGCCAGGGTATTAAATTCTCCTCGCACGTCGCTTTCCCGGGAGCTCAGCAGGTTTCGCAGGAAGACCTATTTTTGCTCCTGTGCGGGCTCTGTCCCTGGCACTGAATGGCTGGAACAGACTGCACGCAACTCTGCCAAGAATCCGAGGCTCTGATGATGTGAGCCAACCTCAGACTAATAATTTTATATCTCAATATAAGCAAAAGAGTTCCGTAAAAATAGACCACTTTTAACAGGCTGGTATTCTGTGCTGAGAGGGCTGGAGGACGCGGGTGCCATGTCGAACATCTTTCCCTATCTGTGGTACCTAACTTTAGCAGCTTCCATATGGCTATTTGCCTGATCGCTGAACTTGGGGAAAGAATACTGAATGAGATGTGACTTTAAACTCCACGCCTGGGCTCCTTTGGAGGTGAAGTACCTACTCGTGTGTGTAACACACTTCCTTCTTCTCAGTTCCCAGGAGACAGAAAACAAACAAGCCCAAGACTCAGACTCCTGGTATTCCTCATCACACCAACGTCAACCTCAGACCGTGAGTTCGCGTTTATTAATGAGAAAAACTGATGCTGGGGAGGACAGGTGTGGTCCAGGGACTCAAAAATATCTTTTCTGCAGTGTGCAAAGCAGTATGTAGCCTATCATGGCCCCTAAGACACTCACGGGTCCCCAGATATGTTCCCTCGGCAGGCTACTCTAGTGAGTTTACCGTGGGTCTCCACACAAAAGCTCACCACCTTCCCAGCCCTTAAAATGATGCCTCCAGCACTGGCTTCCACAGATGCACAAGACAAAAGAGTTGTTTTTGCATGATGGGAGAGAGGAGTGTGCACCAACATCTGGAGGGGAAACAAGCTGTGTGGGGGACTAGGAAGGCCTTGAAGATGGTATGACATCTTTTGCAAAGTTGAGACTTACCCTGGAGGTCCCAGAGGGAAACAGAATCAGTGAGACCCTAGCATTAAGAGACTGGATTTAGGGAGGTGGGCTATGACATCGTCTGGACTGTCAAGCCCACACACTGAAGGGCATGCCAGCAAGCTGGGAGTCCCTTGGAGTTAATACTACCACTTAAGCTCTAACACTGTCTGGCCAGCCCTCAGCCTGGGAAGTCAAGCAGAGCTGATGTCGCCGTCTTCAGGCAGGGTTTCCACAGCTGCCTCTGAAAACCTCAGCTGTGGCTCATGAGTCCTTTTGACCCATCTGCGGAAACCCACCCTGAGTAGCCTTCTTTCCATAGGTACGAAAACACCTCCACACAGCGCATCCTGTGTTTATGACTGAGCAGCTGCCCCAACCCAGCTGATGCTCAGAACTCAGACCATTGCACATCACAGAGAGAATCTAAATACAGGGAAATGGACCTGCAGGAGTGGGGTGAGGGTGGGGGTGGGGAGACCCTGTCCCTCCAGAAGGAAGCGGGGAGACATGGCTGTACATCTAGGCACAGGATGGTGCCTATTCTCAGGCTCCTTTCACAGATGCAGCCTGAGCTCCAACTCCTGCCAAGGGCTACACTTACCATATGGAGGACAGAGATTTCAGTCCGGGGTAAACATAGTAAGGTCAACCTCAGAAGTCCTGGGGAGAGAAGATTGCATCCCCTCCTGAGTGTCTTGCTCAGAACTCGAGTATGTGTGAGCTGAGGGAAAGGAGATGCTCCTCTGTCCTGGCTAAGGAGTGGAAGGGGGAAGCTTGGAGTGTGGGGGAAGGAAGTCATGATCACTCATGAGTCTAAGGAAAGCTTGAAGCTCCCAAATCTCTCTGGGGACACGAGTTCGCCCACCATCAGCATCCCTTAAATATGTGTGATGGGTCAGCCTGAGAACTTCACCCAAGGGCCTTGGGCACCCTACAGAAATGGGGAGACAGACAAGAGAAAGTAAACTTCTTTTCGCCTTGGGGTAGAAAATAAGGCTCAGTCAGTGGAGCTCTTGGCTTCAAGTCCTAGGGAAGCAGACAGGAGGATGCTTGGGGGTCTCGCCAGTCAGCGCAACAGCACTGAAGGTTGACCTTTGACCTACACACACACACACACACACACACACACACACACACACACACACAGACACACACACGCGAAAAGACCACTCAATCAATAATCAATATCCAGTGTTCATATTTTCTTCCCTCCTCTCCCTCCACCTTAACGAGCTGGATGCTGTGGGTTACATTTCAAAAATGTACTTTTTGTAAATAGGATTTTGAGTTTGTTTTCCCTGAGACGTCTTCAAAATAAGATCAGTCCCTCTGAAAAACGTCTTACATACCATTACGTTTTCTCATTAACGGTTTCCCGCCTACTTCTGTCTTGAGTCGCTGGAAGGACCAAGGAGGCCCACACTGAGCTCCCAGTCAAGCACCCACTGCTCTTAGCAGCCGTGGCTTCCCACATCTTCAGACATACTTCACAATGTTAGGAGCCAAACGCAACGATGTAAGGCCCAAGGAAATGCAAGCCGGGCACTGCGCAGACTGGCAAAATCGTTCCATGAATGGTACTCATGAACTCAAATGCTGGGCTAGACTTCTCAAAGAAAGCAGACGTCCCAGCATCCCAGCTGAACAGAGAGACGGACCAAGGTCAAAACTTCCGCTTCCTGGTGCACGTGAGACCTGAAGAGACCCTGGGACACCGTCAAACTTCCCCAGAGCCCACGTCCATATAACGGGGCCAATCTGAGGATCGGAGGCTCTCGGCTGAGTCACCAATACATTATGTACTTATTTATTTCGCTTGTGTGCACAGGGAAGGGGTCGGAAAGGAGCAACTTGGACGCCTTGATTCTGAGCTACGCTTTCCCCGTAACACTACTGAAACCCCATCCGTTGTAATTTCAAGTAAAACCTCTCACTGCGGTCGGAGTAGTCGGCTCCTGGATGGCAGCTTCACAGTTCATTTTCGTTTCACTGCCGAAAGTCGCGCCGTTACCATCAGTCTTAAGTGGTAATTCCACTTTTCCAATTAGACTGTGGGAATGAACCAGATAAATGGACTCTTATCCCCCAAGCCATAATCTCAACCTAGCCATCAAGACGGGACAATGAAGAGTCAGACGCTCCTCCTCCGTCACTGTGCTCCGGGGCTGGAGCCCTCCCCTGCCGCCCCTGCGGAGTAAGCCACATTCAGGAGTATCAGTGTTGGAGAACTGACCAGAGGATGCTCTGGTTGAGCTCATGGCCAAAGATCTAGCATCTACCATAGCAAAGGTCAGGCTCACTCCCGGCAAAATCTGAAAGGTGATCTCCTCTATCCTATACAAGGAACAGCTGGGTTTAGCAGGGGAAGGGGAGGTAATTCGGTCAGGAGAGCTCCATGAGTGCTCAGTACTGCGGAGGCGGAGCCTAACCTGTTCAGTGAGTTCTCAAACAGGGAGAAACCATGTGTCAAAAAAACAAGGTAGACAGCACCTGAGGAAGGATAGCTGATGTTGTCCTATAGCCTACATTCACACACGCATGCGTACACACACACACACACACATGCATGCACGCACATTTATACACCCACAAGTACACATCCACATCCACAAGCATACACATACACACATATACAAAATGGGCCAGCAAGATGGCTCAGTGGCTAAAGACACTTGCTACCCTGAGTTTAGTCCCTGGACACACATAGCGAAAGGAGAGAACAATTCCCCCAAGTTACCCTCCGGTCTCCAGATATGTGCACACAAATTAAATAAACAGATGATAATAGATAGATAGATAGATAGATAGATAAGTAGATAGATAGTTATTTTTTTTACGTTTAAATTAGGAAAGGAAGAGTAGCTCACAGTGGCAGGGAGGAAACCAGCCAGTGACAATGGGAGCCCCCCAGGGTACAGAGCCAGCAACCCACCATGTGGACAACCACTGGCTAGGCTGAGAAAACTCAGAGCCTGAGCTGTGTTTCAGAAGAGGTGCAGCAGCCGCTGGCAGCCTCTCCTTGCACCACCCACTATGCATCCCACTGGCCAGTACAGCAGATTTGACAGGAAGTCCTGAGTCCTCGGCACTACCTGGGAAACAGGAATCAGGATCTTCATGTCAGAAGATCCCTTTATCTGTGGGTTCACTTTTCCTTGTTTTGTTACCCACAAGCCGTGGCCATCCTAAAGTAATAATTGGAAGAGTCCAGAAGCAAGCAATTCATAAGTTTTACACAGCTTTTTACTGCAGCACATTGCTGTAATTGTTGCGTATTATTATTGTTATTGATTAGCCGTTCAACCTAATTTGTAAGTTAAGCTTCAAAGACTTTATTTTTATTTGTGTGTGTGTGTGTGTGAGAGAGAGAGAGACAGAGAGAGAGAGCAAGAGAATGAATATGGGTTTGTGCACATGAGTGCAATACCAGTGGAGGCCAGAAGAGGGCATTATATCCTCCCAGAGTGAGAGTTATAGGTGGTTGTGAGCCACCATGTATGTTCCTGGAACTGAACTTGGGTCCTCTGCAAGAGCAGGCATTGCTCTTGGCTGCTGAGCCATCTCTCCAGCCTCCCATATTCGGCTTTATCATGGGGAGGTATGGATAAGAAAAATATGGCACATGTAAGGCCCAGAACTCCCTGTATATCGGGACTCTGGGGGTCTTGGAATGTATGCCACGTGGCTAGGGTAGGGGCGTCATTCCTCCAGTGGCCAGAGCTGTAACCCAGGAGCCCAGAGAGGCAGCCAGAAGAGGGTAGGTGCTGCTCCCACCCACTCACACCTGCTTCATGCAGTTCCTAAGCAGCAGCACCAAGTCTGCACCCTGGGGACCCGGAGGACCTGCAGATGCTCATCTCAGCCAGCTGCCTTCAGCACCAACTGCTTTTGTTTTTGTTTGTTTGTTTTTTAATGTGTATGAGTATTTGTTTGCAGGTATGTGGACCACATGCATTCCTGGTGCTAAAGAGGCCAGAAGAGGGCTTCAGATCTCCTGGAACTGAAGTTACAGGTAGCTATGAGCCACCATGTGGGTGCTGTGAAACCAAAGCTGGGTTCTCTGCAAGAATAGAAAATGCTCTTAACCACGGAGCAGACTCTCCAGATCCCGTCTTTTGTACTGAGACAGGATCTTTCACTGGCTTCTATATCATCAGTGCAGCTGGACTGGCTGAACGGCAGACGCAGCGCCCCCTGCCTTTGCCTCCTTGGCACTGGGATTGCAGGCACATGCCCCTGGGCCTGGCTTTCACCGGTGCTGGTCCTTGTGTGTGCTCAGGAAGCACTCTCCTTACTGAGCCATCTCTGCAGCCCCTCTGGTCTTGAGCTCAAGTGTCCCCAGGTGGCTCCTCTGTTAATGACTTGGTCCCTGGCTGATGACACTACCGGAGACAGGCACAACCTTTAAAAGGTGAGGCCTGAGGGAGGGGGGGAGGTACTGTGTGCCAGAGAAGGGGATAGTGAGACTTTGGCTTCTCCTCTGCCCTTTGCTTCCTGACTGGCAAGAGACGAGAAACTGTCCACTACCCCATGCTACTGCCATGACATGGTGCCTCACCTCGGATCTGCAAGCAACAAGGTCAAGCGTCCAAGGACACAACCCCGTGAAGCCAGGAATGGAAATAAACCTTTCCTGCTTACAGTCGTTTTTCCCTCTGGCATTATGTCATAGACTCAGAAAGCTAAATGACGTGACAAGAGCACAGAAGGCACGGGATGGCCCAAGCACAATGTTTAGGCTCACTGGACCCAAACCAGAGACTTGGTAATGAAACTGGGTTATAGGAAACATCCCTCTTGTTCCCAAACACAATTGTATTGCAGAAGTGGCTGATGGCCTTACTGGTAAGTGGGCCAATAGCAAATCAATGACTTTTCATAGACTCCTGCCTCTCCCCAGTTACCATCACTACCACAGTGGGGTGCTGAGCTCTGTGCACACAATGTTGCTCCATTCTCGACTAGCTGGGACAGAGCTTGCAGCGCCTTCTAAGGCTCACAAAAAGTTCTCCTACAGAGAAGGACTGGCCTGGAGCCAGGCGGGCATTCATCTGACACCCACCAATATGGGCAGAATTTTCACAGCAGGGTCCTCCCTCCTGTCTCAAGGACAGTCTGTGCATGCTGATCCCTGAGTCTCCAGCTCTCTGTACCCTGACTGGTCACACACCAGTGCATACTAAGTATTGGCTGAACTCAGTGAGTCCTCAGGTTTACAAGGACATATGCATTTGGGTATCTGCCTAATGCCCATCTCTGCCAGCAGCCTGTAAGCCCACCTGGGCAGACAGAGACTGGCTATACCTTGTGTCTCCAGGCCTTCATTTCTCTAGGCCCTAAGCAGATAGCTTTTAGGATGGGTCACAGTGTCTCACAGTCAGTGTCTAGCGATTCCATAGGCAACTTCAGCAATGATTGAAAAAACAAAAAAAGTGCTTCCCCACAAGGCCAGCGGAAGTCACAGGAGTAGCACCGAGGAGAGGCAAGAATGGTTTTCCCAGCTCCATTGAATCCAGGCTTCTTGGACCCTCTGCTTGAGGATGTCAGTGACATACCTGGGTAGTTGACAGGGGCCAGGAATAAAGTTTGCCTGCTGGAGACATTGGCAACCCCTACACATGCCTGGGCTGTTCACCTGTGCACCCTCTGAGCACAGCCCCCCTGCTCTGTGATCTCAACGCCCCAGGCTAGTATCACACGTCATTTGCCCTTTCCCCCTCCCCACACATCCCTGACCCCACCCCGCCCCTCCCCACCCTGTTTCAAGGTTACATGCAGATCCATCGGGAGGGATGGAAGCACTGGGCGCTGAGCACTCTCACCACCCTTCTCTCTGAGATCAGAAGTGCATGACCCTTCCCCAGGCACAAAAGCCGTTGCCATGGGGACGAAGTAGGATGCCAACTTGACAACAAGTGACATTCAAACCAAAGGGGACATTGGCCTGACCTCATCCCACACCCGGCATACTCCCCTCCTGTGCCAGGGAAAAAGACAAAAGAGTGTCCTTGCCTATTCACAGTCTTTAAATGACTGTGAGAAAGATGGAGCTCCCACAGTTTCCTGAGAAAGGTAGAGGGAAGGCACCAGAAGAGGACAGCTGCGTCTGCTCTCCAGCTGCCCAAGAGAAAACACCACCCTGTCATTAGAGCTAGGCAGGCAAAGGGACTGTGCCCCCCTCGAACCAGAGAGTCCCTGAGCAGCCAGCCAAGGTAACAGAAAGCCGTTGTTTCTTGTAAGATGTGGCTACAGGCTTTTCTCCTGGTCCAACATCTGGGGTGTTTTGTCCAGAAGACCCAGGTGGTCAAGGTCAGAGGAGTCAAGAATGATTTTCACATGGGTAAGAGAGAAATCAAAAGAGCGTTTGGGGACTGGGCTAAGGAGGTGACTCATTCAGGAAAGCACTGCTTTGCAAACTTGAGGACGTGAGTTCGAGCCCCAGGACCACAAGTGGGGCACAGCAGCGAGCACTTGCAATTCCAGCATGCTGAGGATATGGAGAAAGGAAGCTCGCTGGGGTTCTCTAGCCGGCAAGTCAACGAAAAACCCTCTCAAAAAAGGAAAAATAATAATCATAACAGGGACATAAAAATGGCTCAGCATAGGCTGTAACTGTGGTTCCAGGGGATCTGATACCTTCCTCTGGCCTCTGTGGATACCAGAAATACATGTAGTGCACATACAGACAGACAGACAGACAAGACAGTCATGCACAGAAAAAAGTAATAAATAAATATCTAAAATTTTAATAAAATAAATGATAAATAGTAGCACAGGAAAAACATCCGAGGTTGTTCTCTGAGCTCCACGTCACATGCAAACATGCACCAGCACATACAAACACACATAGGGGGCGGGGGACATATTTGGGGGATCTGAAAATCATAGGACATTGACCTTCTGTGCCCCCCTGCCCCGGGAAGGTTAGGTTACCCACGCTACCACAGCAGCCACCACTGTGGCGGTGCCAGGGGCTAGAGACAGGACCGCTGGCTTGGGCTACTTTAGGGTCTCATTAAAATGCTTAAGTTGCTTTAAAATCGGAGTAAAATTAATAACTTAGGCTAATAAATGAATCCACCTGGATTATCTTCATACTTGTTGTACAATGTCATTTACATTTTTTTTCTCACGATGGAAACAACCCACGACGGTAGACGTGCCTGGGGAGGGAATAGAAATCAGAGTGTCAACCTGGCACTGACGGACTGGCTCTCCATGAGAGGAAAGGGTTCCAGGCTAACCCTCACAGGAAACACCAGCAGCTGGACGGTTTGTGCCATAACCACCACGCTGAGTGACTTTCAATAGCAGATGATTCCCTCTCCTCCCTGAACTTCCTGGGTATGAGAGTTGACCTCCCTGGGCCCTCAACCAGAAAGTCCCTGATCAGCCTACTCTGTAGGTTGGTGTGAGGCAAGGTGACACCTTGACTCAATGCACCCAGGCTGGGAACTTGACGCTTAACAGTCAGAGAATTCGTGAAGGCCAAAGAGCATGTCCCAGCCCTGGTAGATGGGGGACAGAGGAGGATACAGTGTCAGATCTGCTTGGAAACCCTGTCTTGAGGTGAAATCAGTTCTGTCTACCCAAAAGGGAAAAGCTAGGGAAAGATCCCTGGTCAGGTGAGGGGAACCCCCAGACTTGGCTCCTCACTGTGGCTCAGCTTAGCCCGTGGTGGTGGCCTCTCGGCTGTGGAGGACCGGATGGGTCTCCGGGCTGAGAAGTCCAGCCTGGTAATCTCTACATAACCTTTGCGAGACGCCTGCATATTTCACCCTTCCAAGCGAGCACTCCCATTTTTTTTTTGTCATTCCAATTTCATTTCCGGGGCTGTGTGGACTGCGGGCTCAGCAGTCACTCCGGTCTGAAGTGACTCCTGGGACCTCCTCACTGTTCTATATGCAAATGGCCTTGCACCTGGGCAGCCGAGCAGGCTCGCAGACAGTTTAGTTATGCAAATCTGATTGATCGAGAGCATATTGCAGGAGCTTGCACAAGGCCTGGGACACTGGCAGCTATATTTCACTGGCTAAATTCCTGAAGAAGGGGGTAGAAATTAAATGCCAGGCATTTTGATGCATATTCCCTTCAACCCCTGTCGGGCGGCGATGCCTTACTTCTGAATACGCTCAGCACTCGGGTTAGACGCCGCTAATGCAATTTTTGCACGCGGGGTGTGTTATTGCTGAATTAACAGAAGGCTTGTTTTCCGTGTAAAAAGCCAGTCACTGTGATGTCGCTAGCACAATAGGTCTGTCAGTCGATTTGAAGTCATTCCCCAGGCAAATGCAGTAAAGGCAGTGTTTAAAAAAAATAATAATTAGGTCCTTCGGCCTCCAAATTCACCCAAGTGAAAGGGACTCAGGCAAGTTCCTCTGACTCCCTTCTCCTCCACAACAAAAGGTAAAATACACCGCGGGGACTCTGATTACACATTGTCATCCTGTGTGGAAAGCGTTTGTCTGTTTCCCAAACACTGGGCTTGAAGAGGGGAGATGGAGCAACAACCGCCGCAGCTGCCTGGGAGAAAATAAATTTTAAAAGAAGAAACTCGAATCTGCTTAAACTAATAAATTCCTCATCCGACACATTGCATTCATGCATGCTGAGGTCTGAGACTCCAGAGGCCTATCCTGCTGCACTGCATTCTCTTATTGATTTATAATCACTGATAAATAAGATACACCTACACAGACACGAAGGCTGCAGAAGGGGGAAAAGGATTTTTTTTCCCCCTGTCAGTGTCTCTCCCCAGCACCCGTGCATCGAAATTAAAAATAAATCAACGCTATGCGCGGGAGAAGAGGTGACGGGAAGGAAGAATATAAAGAAAGAAGTACATTGTGCCCTGGTGTATCACCCACACTGAAAGGGACCACGGAAAGAGATTGTGACCCCTGCTGACCCTGAGGAGAAGGGTCGGTCAAGTGTGCAGCCTGGCTCAGGACTTCCTCCACTTGCAAGGTTGTGCTAACGTCTAAGTGAGCAAATACATACTTCACTTATTCTTATTCCCTTATTAATGCCATCGGGCAGTCACACAGCCCCCTCGGTCCGCTTGGACGACATTTACACGGGTGTGTGGACAGTATCAGCTGCGCAGAAGCGCTCATCTGGACACATCCTACACATCTGGACATCGCAGCAGGCGCGAGGCAGCGCTGGACATAAATCCTTTGTCTTCCCCCACGCCGACGTCTGCTGTCTCGAAATGAGAATCACAGGGTGGTGTCGCTGAAAGCAACAGAGCCTTCTGCACCCTCAGTGAGCTGGGCCTTCAGAACCAGAGTCCCAGGAGACTGTATGGACACCAAAGCCAATCTGGGTTTTTTAAACTCACAGACAACGGGGTGAGTTCTAGAGACAAGCTGAGTATCTCTCGCTGCCTGCTTCTAATCCCCACATGCTCAGACAAGCTGTACACACACACCCGGCACACACGTGGGCAAACACATGTACACGGTACTTCAGATACGTGCCCACGCACATGTCCCTGCGTGCGCATATACACACGCTCACGCTGTGCGCAAGGAAGCAAGGCTGAGCGTGAAAATGCATGTATCTGCATATTTGTACACGCAACCACACAGACCTGAAATGCACACACGCATGCATGCGCATGCACGCACGCACATACTCTTTTAAAAATAAAAACTAAAATGCCTATCTGACAGGCAAAGCCCAGCCAGGGGGTCAAAAGCAAAGATCCTGGGGAAAGTCAAGTGCAGTCCCTCCCGGCCACGGCCCGGCATGCCCCTCCCATTGCTGACTAACAAAAGGGCCTCAGCACTTTGACTGACAGAATTCTTAATTGTATCCACTCATTCATGACAATTTGATTAAAATATTACACCATAGTCTCACCCCCTGTTTGCTTCGATCCTCCAAATCTAATTTTGAATTTTCAGAAAGGAGATTACTCCCACAAGCATGACTGAGGCACTATTAACTTCTACTTAATCTTTATTACTGATGTGAATTTAACATATGTACCTCATCGTTCTGCCCTACTGTTTGCCTCCAAAGCAACGTGGAGGCCATATACAGGCGGCGGGCACGGACTGCCACGGTGCCCTCCCGGCCCAGCCCAGCTCACTGTGTCTTAGAAAACAGCATCCCCCCAACTCACATCAGGATGGGGATTCAGGACCTTCCATCTCAGAGCCTCTTCCAGAACTCCCAGAGCAGCAATCTATTCACTGTCCAGCCAGCCCTGGACCCCAGAGCCACCCCACAATACAACGATAAAAGACATCAAAAGGTCAACAAAATAAGAATCGAAACATAAACTTGAGGCTTCACTTTTCAAGGGTTCCCGTTTCCATGGTTTTAGGTCATCTCGCTTCCTGATTTGTCTTGCTTATTCTATAGTGTGTGTGTGTGTGTGTGTGTGTGTGTGTGTGTGTGTCCTGACTGACGTTCAGGGATTAAATCCTTAGAATCTTGGAGGCTCTAGGAAGGAGAAACACTCTACCCTCAGGGAGTTGCTAGAAGGTATTTTTCTGGGCAGAGTGGAAACAGCTAGACATTTGAATTGAGTAATCTGATCAACATAGTTCACAGACAGACATGAATAGGTTGTCCAGAGACTCAGAGGACCGGTGCTGGATTTAGGGCTAGGACAATGGGCATCAAGTTTCTGGAGGATAATGGGATAGCCGCCAAGAAGGGCTCCCGTCCCAAGTTACAGTCTTTGCAGGGAAGGCATGGCTAGCTTCCCTACCCAGAGGAAAGCAAAGTTCTTGCATCTTTCCTCTCTTCTTTTTCTGGGGCTCCCATTGACCTAACACAAAGAGAAATCCTTTGATGGAGTTCTACGTTCACTCAGGTGGGTCCTGGGGCACTGTGCTGTTAGAGGGAGGTGGACAGAGGATCTGCCTGACACTGGAGAGCAAGGAGCCCATTTATTCATGCTACTGTTACAGGGCTCAGAGCTGAGCAAGGAGGACTATTTGTCTGTACATGTGAGAGCTGATGATCAATCAGAAGGAGCTGAGAAGGAGCTGAACCCACCCTAACTTTAAAAGAAGCAACTGATATCTCACTAGTGTGGTCTCTGCATTCTGCCTTTCAGTCTCATTTTCCATTCTCCGTAGGTGGGAACATACCTCTGGTAACAAAATCCTTATCTCCCAGACTCTCTTGCAGCTTAAAGTGGTCATGTAACTAAGGAATGGAGGTCTCTCATACAGCCCAGAAGTCTCGCCTTTAGTGGGAAGGGTTTTGTCTCTTTCCCTCCCTACTGAGTGGTCAGAGAGAGCAGAGCAAAGGATGGAGGAAGCCTTTCTTCTGTCAAGGTCCTTGTATTAAGGCTCTTGTGATGGATATGAGTCACATCCCACCAATGTTTTCCTCCACGCCTGTCCTTGACTGGTATCATTCCTACTACCTTGGTTTACTTCACAGGCCTAGCTTAGATGTGGTACCCTTATCTTAGTGTGCTGTCCAAGATCCCCAGTTGATAACTGGCATCGTAGATTGTACTGACACCATAAACATTTTTATTCTATAGAGATCCACATATGATAAGGCATATAAATTTAGGCACAGTGTGAAATTAACAATGATGACAATATTATAATAGCAATATACCATGATAAAGGTTTTGAAATCTCCAGGCAGTAGTGGTGCACACCTTTAATCCCGACACCCAAGAGGCAGAGGCAGGCGGATCTCTGTGAGTTCGAGGCCAGCCTGGTCTACAGAGTGAGTTCCAGGACAGCCAGAGTCACAACAGAGAAACCCTGTCTCAAAAACCAAAAAAAAAAAAAAAAAATTGAAATCATTTCCTGATATTCAAGATTTGTTGCTGCTGGTGTGGGTAGTACAGGGATAGCCATAGTCAAGAGAGGCAGGCCAGAGTTAAGGAAGAAGATCCAGGCTGAGCAGGCAGCTCGATGGATAAAGCGCTGGTCACACTAGCATGAGGAACTGAACTCAATGCTGAGAATCTATGGAAAGCCAGGCACAGTAGTGCCTGTCTATGATCTTATGGCAAGATAGAGGACAGAGACAGGAGGATTCCCTGGAAGACCAATAGCCAGCTAGTCTGATGCACCTAGTACAGCAGCAGACAGAGACCTTGCCTCAAACAATGCAGAAGGCAAGGACTGATACCAGATACCAGGTATCAGTCTGACCTCTGACCTCCACACACATACGCATCCTGCATACATACATAGACACAAATGTCACAGAACAGAAGGAAGGGGGCGGAGAAAAGGCCACCAGCAATGGTAATTCACCGATGAAAGTCACCCTGGAGGAAAGATGGGGTATTTATTTTGAAAATAACTCAGAGGTCAGAGTGAACAGTAAAGTACAGGTACCGGGCTCGCCATCTCTGAGCTAACTACAAAAGACTGTGCAGGCTGGTGGCCTAGGGCTGAGCCCAAAGCCAACAGCATTGCCCGATCTTCCAGTGCGCTTGTAAAATATCCATTAAAAGGATTTGCTTAAGAGAAAAAGATGTTTTTTAAACCTATGAGTTTTTTATTCCTGAAACTTTCCGTTAATTACTGTATTTTGTTGAAAGTAAAACCACAGATGAAGAGGGGACCACTGCACCCCTCTGTGGAGCTCATTAAGAGCCCCGTGCCTGCCTCTCTCCAAGGGTTTCAAGAGAGAACCAAACAAGCCCAGAATTTGTGTGGTTCTTACCCTACTTCACAGATGAGAAACCTGAAACCCAACAGGCACAGAAACAAGTCGAGCTAGACTACTACTATGAATGTCACGACTGGACAAAGGCCAATGTCTCGCAGCTCAAGGGCTGGACACACTTTTACAATGAGATACGCATTCCCGGTTTAATGAGCAGCACACAGTACGGGCTGAGTCACGCGGAATCCCAGCACTCGAGAGCCCACGCCACGCCAGATCCAGGCAGCTCACAAGTGGAGATGTGCCCGTGACTCCAGTTAATGGATCATATTCCCAAAAGCCTGTGAGTAGATCTGAAGTGTTCTCACCAGAGAGAGAATAAGTATGCATGATAAGCAGACCAGGCGATGCATATGCTAATGAGCTTGAATCAGCTATAACTCGATGCGGGGATCCTTCGAAACATCACTGAGTACGGCGTAAATACACACAATCCTATGTGTCCAAGCTGTGATTGATAAGGGAGATGTGGGGATGGGCGCCTCACAGTCAGTTTTGCCCAGATGTGGATTTCTGTGATGGGTCTGTCTGGGCAAAAAGAAGCTTCTTAGATGACAGGCGAGGGCTACGCTTACCTGTGGGTGTAAGACTGGATGTTCAGAGTGTTGTTAGACATTGTACTGGCCTCGGGAAGCTGCAGCGGGAGGTTCTCCTTTAGGGTCTGTGGCCTCACCAGCTACAGGTTGTTGGCTGAGCTTGCAGTGCCTGACGCGACTTCCCTCCAACTGAGGTCAAAGGTCCAATTAGATGGCTGTCAGTCACTCCCGGGATGTAAGTGCCACATTGCATCCTTGGTTATATCCCGTCAGGCTGGTCGCTCATTGCTGTGGTTCATGGCATTACAGCTGGGCTATCTGGTTCCAAGTGGTCAGTCCTGAATACATACACGTGAGTAACACTAAATGGGCTCAGCAGGTTGCAGTTTTACACACACACACACACACACACATACACGTATATATACATGTGTGTGTGTGTGTGTGTGTAACAATAGCAATTAAAGAAGAGGTCATAAACCTAAAAGGGAGTTGGGGGGAAGACATGGGAGGAGTTGGATCAGGTAGAGTATAAGTGATGTAAATGTACTACTCGTATATGAAATGCTCATTAAAAAAATTACAGAAATGTGAAGGAAGCTTTACTATAGTGATATGGTTTGTATGTTTGCTTCTTCTCAAACAATATATGTGTCAAAAGATCACTTTAAAGCAGCGATACATTAAGTGGAAAACTGCAATTTGCAAAGTGTTATGCTAGGGCCGTGCTATTTATAGTGATTCACGAGGGCATGGGCCTGTGCAAAGGCTTCTGGGAATTCTGGGTCAAGATGGTTTTGTATGACCAACAGGATAAAGGAATGGGAGGAAAGGATATTGACCCAGGAGAAGCTTTTGTTTGTGAAGAGGATTTGGGTTTTTTGAAACAGGGTCTCACTGTGTAGCATGGGCTAGCCTGGAAATCAGGTTTTGTTGATCAGACTGGGCTTAGTCTGATCAGAGTTCTTTCTGGCTCTGCCTCCCTTCCAGTACTTGGATTAAAGAGGTGCACCACCACACCAAGCCTCTGCTGGAGTTTGTAAGGACATGAAGGGTTTTTACATAGAGATGCAAGAAGTCCCCAGGTGGAGATCCTGATCCCGATTCTAAATTGGGGCCAAGTTAGGCTACAGCACTGACCACGTCAGTGGCGGATGAAAGATGTCTGCACGCTCCTGTTTCCCGATAGGCGCTCTGCCCCACCCTCACTCAGAGCAGGTACCTTATGTACACGGAAGACTGAATGTTGGAAGAAGGGCGCTGGTTGGTTCCCAAGCCCAAGCTGGGAGGGCCTATCTCGAGGACTTTCATTTCTCCTGCTTGGACTACCTCTCTTGGATCCAGGGGCAGCCATGTTTTAAGTCCACACAAAGAGGGAAAGGATCGCTCACCTTCTAGTTGTTTCCGTGGGGGTGCCTGGAACTGTGCTGGCACTATGGTCCCACCAGGCAACCATGTCCACCTGCTGAGAACCACTGGCTGACTCCATCTAACACCATATCCAGGCAGACAATTGCTAGATGAGCCCCAACCACGTTCCAAACCCACCAAATCATGGGACAAAATAAACAATTGTTTACCTGTTGTTTTAATAACATCTACAGCTGGAAGTCTATTGTTAGACACTTACCAGGTCCCCAAGAAACAGGTCCTCATTCATGAATCCACAGGGCGGGGGCCAACTGGAACATTTGTCCCTGCCTTGGGAGCTTCCAGACTTAGCTGAAAAGTGTGAGCAGTAGTGGGAACTGGGGTGGTTTCCTCATTATGTAAACACTCCATGGACAGGGTCTCGGCCTGTCTGGCTTATCATACGTCTCTGACACCTAGTCAATGTTGAATACATGCCACTGGACACTGTGGCAGAGGCTCAGCACGCAAGCCTCAGCTGTTCTTGGGCCCATCTGTACCCCTATTTTCTTCTGTCCCCTACAGGGACATTTGAACCAAATATATTGGATGGTAGAGACTTAAACAGCTCTGAAATATTTCCACAGGTGTGAGCCTTGGAGAAAGACATTATTTTTCTATAGCCATTTTTTATTAACTGTTTTACTGAGGTATAATTTACATACCATAAAATTTATCCATTGTAAGCTTGCAATGCCACAATTCTGAGTACATTCCCAGAGTCCTGCAGCTGTCACCCACCATCCGGGCACTGAGGATCTAAAGGCGCTGGGGTGGGGTTTTGAGGGGGTTGGTCAGCCTTTGAGGAACAGGCTGGGGTCAAGGGCAGAGAGTGTCATTTAGGAAGGGGGTTGGTAATTAGCATGTGACCTACTACAATCACAGGGAAGATAAAACCTTGGGGGTGGGGCTCAAGAGGCAGCTCAGCAATTAAGAACAGGCGCTGCTCTTGCAGAGGACCAGAATTTGGTTCCCCGCACTCACACTGGGTAGATCGCAATCACCTGTAATTCCAGCTCCAGAAGCTCTGGCGCTCTCTTCTGGCCTCCCTGGGCACTACACTCACACACACACACACACAATTGAAAAATAATTTTAAAATCTTTAAATACTTTAGAACAGCAGTTCTCAACCTGTGGGTTGAGACCCTTTTAGGGATCAAACAACCTTTCACAAGAGTCACCTGAGACCACCTGCATATCAGATATTTAGATTATAATTCATAACAGTAGCAAAATTACAGTTCTGAAGTAGCAACAAAAATAGTATTATGGCTGGGGGTCACCACAGCATGAGGAACTGTATTGAAGGGTCACAGCTTTAGGAAGGGTGAGAACCACTGGTTTAGAATGAAAAGTCCTACTGAAAGAAAGCTACATATACAAGGTAGCTCATCTTGGAATTTGCCATCACTGAAAAATAAGAAGATTCTGCATCCTGCCAGAGTCAGAATTATTTCCCTAAATGATGTCACTTCCGCCTCACAGTCGATTAGCACTAATGAGAATAATTTTTCCACCAATGCCCATGTAGAGATTTGGAAGACCCAAGGGTGAGAAGCAAGCTTTACGGGACACAGAGGGACCTCAGCTCACCACAGTTTATTTGACTCATGATTTTTCAACTTAATGATTTCAAATGGTTTTAAAAGTGACACATATTCAGTAGAGAATGCACTTTGAATTTGGCTCTTCTCCCAGGCTGGTGGTGTGTTGTACAATCCTCTCTTAATGATGAGCAGTAGTAGCAAACCCAGTAACCAGCCAGGCCCATGAGCATGCAGGGGAAGCTGTCCTCCTACAGAAAGCTGGATGGCTAAGTTGGGTTATCCTGTCAGCTTGGTGTAGTGAGGCCAATTTTGACATACAGTATTTTCAACCCCTCGTGTATTTACGGGGATATAATCTCTTTTTTAAGGAGAATCTGTAATATGAATATACAAATCAGCCAAACACATCTAGGATAACACTGAAAACTGAACACAGGGAAACAGGATATGGGACACTGATCATACACTTGGTTCTCCGTTACCATTAGTTAGTAGGCTACTATTGAAACCACAGATTACACACCAAAAGTCACTGTGATCTCCTTAAGGGTGCAGGTTCCCTTAGGTCCCGCCTCACAATCCATGTACCCTAATTTCCAGGTAACTTAGGGTTTCAATATCCACAATCTATGTATGTTTGTATATATATACATATATATGTGTATGTATTCATGTATGTCTATACATATATACTTTAATTTAAAAAAAATCTAATTAAATACCAGAAGTCCAATGAAAACACAATGAAAAATCAGTCCAGTGCAGCACAGAGGTGGGAACTAGACTGAAAGCTCTGAAAGCTCACTCCACACACACTTGGTGAGAGCCTCCACATGCACATGGGCAGTGTCCTTGGCTCTCTATTCAAGGCACAGCAAAGTTCTGTGACTCTTTTAAGCAACAGAAACTTTCATTTCCCCAGTTCACAAATCCTTTCTGTTGCCAGCCAGGTGATAAGCTAACACAGATTTCAAGCCACTGGGGTCCACCTGCATGGTCTCAGACCTGGGCATGGTGAGAGGGGGCATGCTTACCCTCTGCAGTCATCCACAAACGAGCCCCACGCCACCCCTAAGCCACAACAACTTCACCACTGGCCTCAGACTCACGGGTGAGGACCGTTGTGGATCCCGTCAAAGGCAGGACTCACCTGTCAGACATAGCACAGACAAAGATAGGAAAAGCCCCAGAGGTGCTCACTTGAACATCTGCTGGAAAGGGATGACACCCCATACGCCCACAGCATCCCTAGAAACCCACAAACTAGCTTTACATGATACCCAGTATACTCCACTTTGGAGACAGACAGGTTGGAAAGGAAGCCCCTCTGTTGAGAAAGCAGAGATGAGCCACCCCAAGAATGAAACGCTGGCTGCCTTTGCATGTCCCGTGATGCACCTCACTTCTGTAAAGTTTTCATCAAGGTCTAAAATGTCCTCCGTCATTCTTAAGGCATATTCAGCGATCTCTTTGCTTCATTCCTCTATGTGGTGACCCCTTAGCACTGACTCTTCGTGTGTATTTTTCCTCCTATGTGTCCCAGGCATGTTGGGAACGCTCTGTGTGCCAGGTACTGGAAAGACCAGATGGGTAAGACACTGTTAGTGGTGGTGAGCAGGGGCCTGAGGAGGTGGCTGTGTTGGTAACACGTTTGCTGTGTGAGGGCTTGAGTTCAGATCTCCAGCACACACATAAAAATCTAGGCACAGCCGTGTGTGCATGCAATCCCAGCACTAGGGAGGAAGAGATGGAAAGACTCCTGGACTTGCTAGCCAGCTAGGCTAGCCGAATTCATGAGCTCCAGGCTTAGTGAGCTACCATGTCTTAACATAGATAAATAAATAAATAAATAGATAGATAAATAAATAAATAAATAAGGTGTAGAGCAATTGAGAAAGATACTTCATGTCAACTGCTGACCTCCACTTGCATGTGCACACACACATCCACACATGGGGCAGAAGTCCTGGATTCCTGCCCTTCTGCAGCCCATGTGAGCCTCTGGGCCAGCTTCCAGCTTCTGTCAGCCTCTGCTTGGCTGCCAAGCTAATTTGCTGGCTCCCCAAGGGCAGGAACTCCGGGTTCCCTTTCATCCCTATTAGTCTGAAGCACCCACCTACAGGGCAGAGAATAGGTGCTCAATGAAATGGCAGGCTGTACTGTGGATGTGGGCCAGGAGCCCCCATCTCATGGCCAAGAGTCACGAGTGTGGGCCATAGCCCTGCCTTGGGACAGTGCAGCAATCCCTGTTCATGTTCAAGATCAGGGCTGACTGAGGATTCTAAGACTCCTCTGTTCGAAGTGATTCAACTCTGTGCCCTCAGCCAAGTTCACCTTTGCTCCTTCAGGACACCCCTCCCATGAATTCCATTTGGGGATATTCAGGCCTGGGTAGGGCTTGCTGAGCCAAGACCACACCTGTCTCAGGGGCATGCCCAGGGTCTTGGCCTTAGAGGTTTTGTACTGACTCTGAAGGGTGAGACACCCAAAGAAGGATTAGAATTTCCCACTACTCTAAAGGGCAAAGTGAAGGAAGAGCCATCAGAGGTGCAACGGGGCCTTAGAACATGAATTCTGTAAAGGCCATAGCCATCCGCTTGTCTTGGTGTGGGATAGAATCCCCCTCAAGAGAGAAAGGAGTGTGCTCAGTGAGTCTAGACTGCTCTCGGTCAGGGGTGCTACTCATTCCATCAGTAATTATGGGCGCCCCACTTCCCAGCACTTTGACAGCAGCTCTTGATACAGCAACTGCAGAGAGCCTCCCGTCCATCAGGCCCGTGCACACGTAGGCAGGGCAGCCAAGCTGTCCATCAAAGTGTTCCAAAGCCCATACTCTCATTTGTGTAGACAAACACCACCAACTTGCTCAGAAGCACAGACCCGACACCACGCAATTGCGAACCATACTTCTTGGTCCTGGGTACAAAGGAATTCGGCTTCATCGTGTCATCTAGAACCATCCTCAAGGTGAAGGTGTTATCCTATTCAATGACTTTCAGATTTCTGGCGTCTGTCCTCCTTTACATCCAGGGACAAGAAGATGGCCTCAGGCTGTCCCCTGAGAGTATTCATCTGAGTCTGCCCTTTGGGCACTTTGCTTTCCCCTTTCTCTGACACCTCAAACACATGTGTGTCACCCCAAAGAGGGGAAGCAGTGTCTCCTCACCTCTCCCCATCTGCCTTCACCTATATCTCCTATCAGGAAACGCTTTTGAAATTGGGACCTAGCCCTGGTCCCAGCCTTTGCAAAGATGTCTTTATCCATCCTTGTCGAAGCTCACGCACTTTTTCTCTGGGGCCCTGGGTGCCACAAGTCCTCTTGGCCAACCCGTGATGTAGGCGGGAGGATCTGCAGCTGACAGAAACTTGAGACACTCTTCCCAGCTTTTCCTCCCAGCAGCTCACGTATAAAGAGACAGACATCAGGTCTCTCTCCAAAATTCTTAGCACAGACTTCCTTTCTCCTGCCCCTAGGGCTGTGCCCCCAAACCACTGACCAGCCCCAGCTAAGCCCATGCAAGCTGTGCCTCCTTTCCCTCAGCCAGCACAGGCTCTACAATTACAGGAAAATGGTGCATTGCCAGGAATCTGACAGACTGTGACTTATTCATTAATTCATTTGTTTGTTTACTTATTTATTTTAGGGAAAATACACTTCTGTGATCCTCTTTCCAGAACTAGCTTACGCAGCAGACACACACAATGCCCCATCGGTCATGGACAACCAGGAGAACTACCAGCGTGAGGGAAACATTACTCAGGAAGCATTTGAGGAGGAAGGTTGAGGTGTATGCAGACACCCATGTCTGTGAATGTGTGAGCACGTGTGCCCGTGTTTTCACATGTGCAAGGCAGAGATCAACCTTGGGTGTCATTCCTTAGAGGCAGCCTACCTTTCTGGGTTTTAGTTTGGGTTTTTGAGGACAGGGTCTCCCTCTGGGACTTGGGACTCGCTGATTAGGCCAGGTGGGCCGAGCAGCTGGGACCCAACCATCTTTACTCTCAATGGCTGCAATTATAAGGACATGTCACAGAAGAAGCTGCCTTGATCCTTTTGATGCTCAGGCCTCTCAAGTTTTTCTCCCATCCTACAACAATCGTACCTAAAATAGGAGACAAGGCATGCGAATAAGGGAAGCATGAGTTGAGGACTGGAGGCTTCAGGAACGCATGTCTGAGGGTCACCGAGTGGTCTGTGTGATGGTGCAGCTTAGGGGGTCAAGCCAATGGATCCTCTGGCTGAACCTTGGCCACACTGCTCTCTCCAACTCAGGAAGCTGTTTGGAGGAACTGGTGTGTGAAAGGGGAAAGGGGAACATAAGACAGACATCTCCCCAGCTTCTGCCTGGGGCAGGGAGTGCACCATAAGCCACGGTGAGCCTGGCCCGGCTCCGCGCAGGGGTGCACTCCAGACCCAGGAGGACTTGGGTCCTCAGTTGCCTTCAGCTGTGTGGAGCCTGCGGCTTGTGTTGTTGCCTGCTATCCTGACTGCTCAACCTCACCCTGCCTTAGGTCTCAGAAACTCAAACCCCACCCACCGGCTTCATCAGGAAGCACAGCAGCCTCCAGGGGACGGTAGCCCCATTTTCCTCTCAGCATCCCAAAAGACACGCCATCCTTCCTGATCCTGCCCATAACCTCTCCGTCACCCCTTCCAATCCCACAGTGGTGTAGGGGCCCCAGCTGCTGCTGGCCCAGCATGCAGCTCTGTCTATTCCACACTGGCATGACCCCCTCACTATGGTAACCACCCTTCTTGGTTCGGCCAGTACTACCTGATTTTTAGCATTTTGCCCTTTCGGGCTTCCTTTTCCTCTACTGCCACCAGCACATCTTCCCTGGAACTACTTGACGTTCGATACTAAGAACAGACACCCGGGATCCCACAAGGGGTACTACATTCACAAGGAGAGCAAACGCAAAGGCACTCAGAGGACTGAGCACTAGGAAGGAGAGAGATACTCCCGGGCTGCTGTTGGTCTAAGGGTTCCATGGCCAATGAGCAATAGAGGAGTCACAGTGGGGAGCTCGGGCTGGGCACAGGTCAGGCTCACAAGGAACCTGAGGCAGAGTGTTCTCCGGGGTGAGTGAATGGCCAATGCTCAGTGAGCATTACCCCCCAAACTTAAAAAGTTAAAGCTGACCTTAGGGTCTAGCCTTGAATAGAGCCCCTAAGGAAGAGGGTGCCATCCTCTAGACACAGCTGGTATCAGATAAACGGCTGGACGGAGCCCACAAAGATTACATATCCCTCAGGAAGACATCCTGGTGTGAAAAGGGGTGACCGTGGCCCAGAACCAAGTTAGGGTTCTTCCTTAGGTCTTTGCCTCAGTAGCCCATTAAACCCATTAGGCTCACTGGGACATGCCCTGGCATGAGCCACCCCCTCTGCCCTGCCCTTCACTGCTTAGAAGTGGCACCCAGGCTCCAGTCCTACCTGCTTTTTCACACTTGGTCACTACCACGGTTTATAGCAATTGTCAACTTGACAGGATGTAGAATGACCTTGAGACCAATCTCTCTAGGCACACCTGGGAAGAATTTACTAGATTAGGTTCATTAACATGGGAGGAGCCAAATGAAATCAAGAGGAGAAACTGAGCTGAGAACCAGCATCCGTCACAGTGTTTCCTGACTGTGGACGCCACGCAGCCAGATACCCGTGCCGTTGTGCCTTCCCCACCGTGATGGACTGTACTCCCAAACGGAGAGCCAAAATAAACCCTCCTTAAAGTGTTTCTGTCAGGGTCCTCTGCCACAGCAACAAGGCAAATGGCGAACACAGCCACGAAATCCATATTCTCAGCCACGACCTCGACCTCTCTCCCTGGAATTCCCATTCTCCACGCAGTCCACGACATCTGAGCCAGCACCCTTCCACTCACACAGCACCCCCACAAGGCCGAACCAAGAACCCAGACAGACGAAAACTTTGTAAATCCCAGCACTGAAGCACTAAACTGAAGTGTTAAAAAGGCTGACAGCACTAAGCTAACCCCACAGAATGACTCGCTTGTTTCCTTGTCCCTGGAAGGATCAGCCCATTACATTTAATGGACTTTGATACTTCTTATTGCAGTCCATAAAGGCTATTATTAAAATGAAAGATGGTTCTGTTAAGTATCCCACCCCTGGCACTTTCCTTTTCGAAGATACCCAAAGCAATCGGTGTCAGGATTCCACATGCGTCTTCTGCATTAGCAGCTGGCACTGTCTCCTAAGGAGTTGTTTTTAAAATTTTATCGATCTCATTTTCCCCAAGTCTGGGAGCTTGTGCAAGGCCACGCTTCAGGTGGGAGTGGTGAAGCCCGTGCCCTGTGATGTTCTCTGTTTAGGAACTAAGAGCAGCGACTCACTCTGTGCACCTTGGTCCAACACTGCTGTACCCATCATTGCAACAGAATGAAGCCGCTGGCCCCTGGACTAGATCTATGGCATGTTGGTGACAGCAGCTGTAGCCATCTTCTTCCATCTGTCTTCCCATACAGGCTCCTCCTGCAAGGGACTTGTCAACCGCGCAGGGTAAATGTGACACTGAGGATTCCTCACAGCTGGAGCCAAGGCTCCACCCACAGGCAGACAGGCTGCCAATCATTCTAGCCTATTTCTCCAGAGGATAAGTCAGAGAGAGTCCTTCCTGGGAGAGGCAGCTTTGCAGAGATCATTTTGGCCCAAGAAGGCTAAGCAGCATGCTTAGCTTGGGTGAACTCTTACCCACCCAGCCTCAGTTTCCTCCTCTGATATAAGGGGTTTGCTTCATCATCTCAAGGGCCTCTGGCCCTCGACACACAAGACAAAGCCACAACAAGAAAGCAAAGTCTCTGGTTTCTGTCATCAGGACCAAGTGCTGCTCAGTCTCAGAGTGCTGAGTTGTCAGCCATGAATCCTGAGTTATAATTCCTGCTAAAAGGCAGTTGTACACAGTGATGGCATCTAAACAGCATGGAGTATGTTTTTCATTGAGAAATTCCAAGACTAGAACATGAATGGCTTATATATATCAACATGCAAACAGCCTCTATTAGGTATAGACACAGGGAAATGGGGAGGAGGGAGGGAGAGAGGGGAGGAATGAAGGAGGGAGGGGAAATACAATGTACACATTGCCAAATACTTCAACAGTCCAGCAAGGAATTAAATGAAATGCAAGCAACTCTCCATCCCTCTCCAAACCTAGCTTCTCACATCTTCCTTAAAGCGTTCTAACAGCTCCATGTACATCTCACCAAGAAAACAAAATGTTTCACCCCAGTCCCGGCATCCACTTTAACATATGCTTACTCAAAAGGGAAGCATATATATATTTGGCTTTCTATAAACTTTTCCAAACACACAGAAATGATGTAACAAGCATCTACGTATGTAGCATCCAGATTTAAGATATGTTTGCCTCCTTTTGTTTGCTTCTGAGCCAAGAAGAAAGAAGAGGTAGGAGTGAGAGAAGGAGGGAGGGAAGGAGAGAGGGAGGAAAGAAGGAGAGATGGGGAGGACAAAAGGGGGGAAGGGAGGGAGGCAAGAAAGGAAGAGGAGGGAAGGAGAAAGAAGGGAAGGGAGGGAAGGGAAGGGGAGGGGAGAGAGGAGTGGAGAGGAAAAGAAATAAATGCTTACCGCAGACATATAAATAAAGATTCAAAATTCCATTCTCTCTTCCTTAGACGTACCCACTGTCCTCAAGTTTGGCAGGTATGATTACGTACACTTTTGTTTCATCTTCGTATCACAGGATTCTGTAATAGTGTGTTGTTTAATATTGCATAAGCAGAGTGGGATTGGCCATAGCTTCTTAGACACATATTTCTGCTGACTGGTCCTTGTTGACACAGGTGAAGCTCATGATCATCTTAGTCCCATTCAAGCTGCCATGACACACACACACACACAAAAAAAAAAAAAAATGTCGTAGATTGGGTGGCTTAAACAAGCACAGAGCTCACAGTTCTGGGAATGGGAAAGTCTAGGTTCAAGATGTCTGGTGGTCAAGCCATTCGGTGGCTCAGTATCTGCTGAAGAGCCATTTCCTGGTTCGCAGAAGACACCCTCCAGTTCTGACCTCTGTAGCAGTACGCTACAATCTTTTACCCTCAATTTAGGGAAGGAAAAAGGAAGGACAGAAAACATCACCGCTTTTACAAGCAGCCTTATGCAGAAAGAGAGAAAGGTAGAAACCTCCACAGCCTCTTTCTAGGCTGTCCTGAGCTCAAATCTCTCCAACCTTTGTTCTCTTAAGAATTAGCTCACTAACTAATGACAGCAACGCAACGAACCACCAACCAACAGCCACCCAGTCTCTCAGGGCTTCAGACCTTTTATACCCTAAGCCAAAAGTTCCCATAAACCCATGCGGCACGCAACCGCAAAGACAAACTACAGGTGCCGGAACAACTGCACCCAACCAAATTATATCCACCTGCATCAAGCATTCCAGTTCCAACTGGTAACAACTCTACCACAGCTGGGGTAGGAACATAAACCTCTAGCGACAAGTCAGTTAAACCAAAAAGGTTTTCTTATCGTAAAAATTCCAAGTGTTCCTCTACAGACCTCACGTGGTGAAAGGGGTAAGAGAGATCTCCAGGTTCTCTTTTATAAGGGCACTAATCTCAATCTTGAGAGCTCCATCCTCACGACCTGATCACCTCCCAAAGGCTGCACCTCCTAAGACCATCACACTGGGGACTGGGATTTCAACGAATGAAATAGTCAGCCCCTCACATATTAGTTACAATGGCTTCATGGTACTCTGCTGTATAACTAAACCGTGGGACGTTCATTCCGTTCCTCCGCTGAAGAATACTAGAGCATTTCCTCTGTAGTTTGGCTCTGGAAAGTTTAAACATAATAAGAAGTAACTGTGTGAATTCTTCTCCTGTCAAATCTAGCCCCCGCCCCTGCCCCCACTTTCAACCATCTGTAGAAACTGTGTTGAGAGGAACAAATAAGTGGTCCCTACTCAGTGGTCATTCTGGTTGTCTTCTGTATACAATGTCCCAAGAAATGTCCACATGTTCACCTCTTGACTTCAAAAGTATAGCTTTCTTTTTTTCAAGACAGGGTTTCTCTGTTGTAACTCTGGCTGTCCCGGAACTCACTCTGTAGACCAGGCTGGTCTTGAACTCACAGAGATCCACCTGCCTCTGCCTCCCGGGTGCTGGGATTAAAGGTGTGCATCACCACCAGCCAGCAAGAATACAGTTTTCTGAGAAAAAAAATTAACAGTGGAATATCTGGACTAATAGCTGTATATGATTAAAACTTTCGTGCATCAAACTTTTAAAAAGTTTGAAGCGAATCAAAAGTAACATAAATGATGGACTCTTACCCCATGACTTGACCAATGCTATGTAATTTGGGAGACAAAATGGCATCCCAGATGACTTCCATATCATGTATAGCGTCTCATTTTAATCCTCCTAATGAGCCAGAGAAGAGATATTGTAGTATGTTTCTTCAGATGACTATGAGCATGCTACTTTGCAGATCTCATATTTTAGAAACACGTCAAGTAAGATTGAGGCTGAGGATAGAATATTTCAGGACTACTCCCAAGGAATGATTGTCTCCAGTTGTCAACACGGATGGATGATGGTGAGAGGATGGATGGAAGGATGGATGGATAGATGGATGATGGATGGATGGAAGGAGGGATGGATGGATGGATGGATGGATGGATGCATGCATGCATGCATGGATGGATGGAAGGATGGATGGATGGAAGGAAGGAGGGAGGAAGGGATGGATGGATGGATAGTAAGACTATGGCTCTACGGGATAACAAGACAAGAAGAACAGACTTCAGACTTCATTTTCTTAAGTCCCATGTGAGCCCATCTGAGGAAGATCTACCACTTCCACAAAGACAGCTCCTCCACATTCTTGACTCATGCAATGTTCGGTTTGATCTTGTTCTGTCCAGGACTATCCAAACCCCAAAAGTCATGTCACAACCAAAGATGATGATTCATCTGCAGCTTCCCTGGGAACAGGGCAGGTGATGCCCATTTGTGTCCAGAGATAAATGTGGCTGGAATGAGAACACAGATGGGAGCCCTTCAGAGAAGACATATAAGCAGGACTTCCTTACTTCATCTTCCAACTCTGAACTGGTGTTTTGAACTGCTACTTTGTCTGTCTCTGATATATCTAGAACTTTCCATGTCCCGAACGTTTTCTGATTGGCCTCAACCTCAGGGAGTGCCATCTTAGTGTTAGGATTAGACCTCTCTGTGTTGGAAAGATAGGCACTTTTCTTGGTTCACGTTTTCCTATTTTTTCATGGTTCTTTCCCAGCTGGACTCTTCAGCGTCCCTAGACAGCCATCATTCCAGACGGGACTTGGTGGGGTAGCCTGATGGTTTCTCTTACCTCCCCACAAAAGAGCTCACCCAGCACAGCCTTGCCATGGAAGCATCACAGAAGGGCTGGAACTCAATGCCGCAGGTTCCTGAGGGATTTGGGAAGAGGAAAAAAAACCCAGTTGATAGACCACCGAAGAGCTCTTGAGATGTTACAGCCCATCCTCCATCTGTGTCTATCAGGATCTATTTCCATTACAAGGACAGAATCTCGACTGAGCTTAAGAAGGAGGGGACTAGTTGATCCGTGAGATGGAAGTCCCCAGGACCAGCCGGACAGATGGCTCAAGACCGTCCCAACATCTTCTGAGCTTGCATTTATTCTCTACTCTGCTTCTCTTCCCAAGTCAGCCTGACTCTTTCTTCCTTAAAAAACAACAAAATAGCCAGGCGGTGGTGGCGCACGCCTTTACTCCCAGCACTCGGGAGGCAGAGGCAGGTAGATGTCTGTGAGTTTGAGGCCAGCCTGGTCTACAGAGTGAGTTCCAGGACAGCCAGAGTTACAACAAGAGACACCCTGTTTCGGGGGGGAGAGGAGAGGAAGATAACAAAATAGAGGTCACATTCAACATCGATCTTACACTCTCTGAGGATGAGGCCAGGCCAGTGACAGGCTCTACCTTCAACCAGGCCCCCAAGCCAACCACTGTGTCTAGGTGCACAGGATGCCTCTGGAGCCATATAAGGACCAATCCCTGACCTGTGTGCAGATGAGGGTGCAAGTTGGTATTAGCGGACCCAGAAATCCCACACCTAATAGGATGTCATTCTCCAAAGGATGGCAGATCCAGCAGTACAACCAACCCACAGCTCCCAGCAGGCATTGCATCAGGGCTGGCCAACTGTGTTCCCAACTCTAGTTGGAGAAGCTTGGTGCCAAGAACGTTCAGAAACTCAGCACGATGACCATGGCTACCCTGATTTTCTGCACTGTTCTTATCTCTCTCTCCCTCAACGGTATCTCGATTTCTCTTCTAGTTGAACTCCTCCCCACCCCCAGCCACCATGGCAGAACTCCATAGTCCCTGAATGGTATCTGCTGGCCCGCTTCTTCACTCATTGCTCATTTCCTGGACACTGACTCTGTGACAGACCCTGGAGGTAAGGGACAGGGAACACAGAGCTTCTACTCCCTAGGAGCCCACACTTCTCTAATGGAGACCCCAGCAGACCTGGAAACAGAGAGAGACATGTACATAGTTTCTTAGTGTTCTATTGCTGTGAAGAGACACCATGACTAGGGCAACTCTTACAAAGAAAAACACTTAATTCAGGGTTACCTTACAGTGCAGAGGTTGGGTCCATCATCATCATGGTGGGAAGCACAGCGGCATACAGACAGACACAATGCAGGCAGGAGAGGTAGCTGAGAGTTCGACATCTGGATCAGCTGCAGCACGAAGAGACAGAGGGAGAGAGAGAGATAGAAAGAGAGAGAAAGAGAGAGAGAGAGAGAGATTGGGCCTGGCTTGAGCATTTAAAACCCCAAAGCCCACCCCCAGTGACACGCGTTTTTCCAACAAGGCCACACCTCCTAATCCCTGTCAAGTAGTGCCATTCCCTAGTGACCAAACATTCAAATCTATGAACCTACGGGTCAGTTCCTATTCGAACCACCACACACAGGGTCACAAAGGACATCCTTAGAATGGACAGTTCTGATGGTGGACAGAAGTCTCAATTTTGCCTGCATCACTGGGCATCCAGTCAAAGGGTAGTCCCCAAAGAAGAGGTGTGAGCTGGGCCTGTGGTGAAGGTAGACAGTTTCCAGAAGGAAGCAAAAGGAGAAAATCTGCGAAGGGCAAATCCCTTCAACAGTGGACGCAGACACCCGAGTCATCAGGAAAGGGGCAAATCACCGCAACTTTTCAGGAGGCTGAGGACCTTACAGAACAGGGCCTTGCTGCCACTGCTGTGGGGAGGGGAAGGTTTGAGCCCCAGCTGGGAAAACAAGCCCTGCACTGACCCTGTCAGAGCTCCCCATGATGGTAGCCCCCCACCCTTCACCCATCAGCCCACCCAGGCCGGAGTTCCCAGGCTCCTGGAAGATATACTAAGATATACAGGAGAGAATCCCTGTGGGGATCCCTGACTAGACTCTGGCCCCCAGGGCCTCCTCCTCCACCTTCCCTCCTGCTCTGGCCTCATTTCTAGTCCTTGGAGACCCACACTCACTCTTCCCAGCACCTAGGGCCTGCCTGCTCTCTCTATCTCTCATGAACATGACTGGCTTCCTCCCATCTTTCAGATCTTGGCCCAACTGTCAGTTTCCCAGAGAGACTTTATATGGAAGATTTACTCTAGCATTCCTTCATTGGTGGCCACTTCCACACAACCCAGTTCATTTCATTGGCAAAAATGACCTGTTTATTCTCACTCAAAACTGTTTATTGAGCACATGCTGGGTGCCAGGCACTATTTTGGTGTAATAGATGTGATGACGATCCTGACACAGTCACTGCCTAGCAAGAACTGTTGTTCCATTGGTGAACATCAGGAAACAATCATAAATAATAACATATTTAAAAAGGACTAAGAGCCACAAAGGCAGAATTCGGAGGGAGATCAAAGAAGAGTGCTAATTTTTATTATTATTAATTTGGTTCATCAGGGAACAAGTCTCTGAATAGTGACAGCAGCAGAATCACAGATGAACAGAGGAATCAAGCAATGCATGTGCAAGAAGAACACTCCAGGCAGAAGGCACAGCCGTGCAAAGGCCCTGAGGCAGGAGTGGACTCAGCAATTTCAAAGAACAGTTACTGTCAAAAGGGTGAGATGAACAAGAAGGAAAACAGAGAAAGATCAGGTCGGGGGAGGCTTCCTAGCCTGTGGCCAGGGACTTTATGGAAGCTAAGTGTCACAGGAAGCCTTCTGGGTCTCCACTGGAACTGGGACCTCTGCTCTGCTAGGGTGTGAGGTCCCTGAGAACACCATCCATCAATCTCTCAGACTCTGAATCCCAGTCCAGCAACACCTGGACCATTAGAGATGCCCCATAGATATCTGTGGGTGATTGATTTCCTTCTGCTGAATCCCTCCTCAGGCTAGGCAGACACACACTAGCTGAATGTTGACATTCCAGCCTCCCGCCCGACCACGTCCTGTTTCTCTGGTGTCCCATTTGATCAGCCTTCAAGATGGGAATGTTTTCACCAGTCTAAAGCAGCAGAGAAAAGGATTCCATCACTCACTCTCTATATCAGGTTGGTTGTGTGAGTTACAGAGGCACTGACACACATTTCCACCCAAAGAGATTAATGCAAAATTGAATTTTTAAAAGCACCGCTGGGTTTGATCCCCATCACTGCATGAACCACTGTGTGGTGGTGTTGCAAGGGCTTCGGCTTGATTTTTCCATAACTTGAGCTCCGTGCCTGCTGGAGAGAAGATTCTCTTCCAGGGCACACTTAGAAACCTTTAGACTGTTTATGCCCATCTGGAGCTGGTCAGTTTCATCGCTGAGTTCACTCTTGTCCTTCATCGTGTTCTGAGATGATAGAAGTTGGTTAATTTTATCACGGATCTCATTCCTACCAGCAGCAGTATTTTCCTTATCTTTCCACCAATCGTCAGAAGTTTTATATACAGAGTCACCAAGTCCAATGCCTCTCTCAACTGGTGAATCAAGATAATCAGATGCATTTGTCTTCTTAAGTTTGTAAAATAGTTCACACCATGGGCTTTTGGTACTCTCCGAGTTGCCAGGAAAGGCTTCAGTAACTGTAGGTGTTGGCAAATTGGAAGCCCTTTACAGATACTTAAAAAAAAAATCCTTATACTTCTGAAGTTCTAGAACTACTTGTGGTACCAAAGTCTGTATTCTTAGCCAGGCTTCTCTCGAGTGATAGCATTTATAGAATAAGAAAAATATATATGTACTAGTGCGCTGCTGTGGCTCTCACCGAAGAAGACAAGGAGGCATTTTTATTGGCACAAACACTTCTAGACCTCTGCAGAGAGAACCACCATCCTGGCAGGCACCTGATGGGCAGTGGAACCCCAAGCATCTCAGCTCAGGTGTTTTTATCAATACAGAACTCTTCAGGTGTTCTACTGACAGCACATGCAGATCATTAGCAATCAAACATCCCCCGCATAAATCCAACACCTGCAGACAATGCAAAATGCCAAGACCTAGACAACCCCTCACCCAACAGTACACAAAACCATTTTAAACATAACTAAAAATAAACTTCTACAACATATATATATATATTATATATATAAAAAATATTGTGGAAATGTATATATCATATATAGATATGTGTGTGTGTAGAGAAAGTGAGAATTATGGAGCTTATAGAATGAGAATATAGGACTTATTAGAATAGCTTACAGGCTATGGTCCAGCTCGTCCAACAATGGCTGTCTCTCAATGGAAGGTACAAGAATCCAATAGTTGTTCAATCCATGAGGCTGATGTCTCAGCTGGTCTTCAGTATAAGGATCCTGAACTCTCTAATGCCAGTGAAAGAATGGACTTGCCAGTGAGAGGGAGAGCAAACAGGCAAAGACAGCAAGCTCCCTTCTTCTACGTCCTTTATATAGGCGGTCAACAGAAGCTGTGGTCTTGATTAAAGGTGGATCTTCCCACCTCAAATAATCCAGATGAGAAGCGGGTCTTTCTGCTTCAGATGATTTATTTAAGAAAAAAAAATTCTTCACAGGTGTGCCCAGCTTTTTGGGTTTTAGTTAATGTCAGATGTAATCAAGTTAACATCCCAGAATAGTCAGCACACTCCACCAGAGAACACACATGGACACTCTTAAAGCCAAATAGAAAGTCTGCATTGCTGGCCAGCAACTGCACAGGGAGCTTACCCAAATCATACAGGCTCACCATTCTTTGTATTTTATAGGCAAAACACACATCCTGGTTGATACACTTTGAACAGTTAGCAAGAAGCCAAAAAAAAAAAAAAAAAGTTAGTACACCTAGAGACTTTCTTAGATCCTGAAACTATGACTAGGTTTTTGCTGGGTTAGGTTTTTGTTCCCATTTTGGGGGGTGCTGGAGCCTATGTGCTGGGTTCTAAGGTTAAGGGCACAATGGTGCCTCCAGTGTGACATCAGTTGAGCTAACGTGTGGGGGCCTATCACAGTGGTATATACCTGTAATCCCAGTACTGAGGCGGCTGGAGGGTCAAAAGTTCAAGGTCATCCTCAGCTACATAGCAAAATCAGGGCTAGGCTTAACTACATGAAACCCTGTCAAAAGAAAGAGAAGGGAGAGAGGGGAGAAGAAATGGAAGGGGAGGAAGATGAGGAGGAGGAAAAGGAAGAGAAGGAACAGGAGGAGGAGGTGGTATAATCGACTTCTATTTCACGCAAAAACTCCCTGTCACAGTGGCTCTTGGAAGCCTTCATTCCTTTGAGGTCCTACCACAGATAGGCCCCCTCCAGTACCAAAAAGGATGAGGCTGCTGGAGATCCCTGGCAGTTAGCGTACACAAATGCCCCTCCAAGTCTTAGCGCCTAGACACCGCAGAGTCTCTGTAAGGTGGTAGGAATGGCCTTCGAAATCTGCCTGCATCTCTGCCAGCCTCATAAACTGCACACCGCTTAACTGGAGACCTTAAAGGGGAGCACAGGGGCGGGGACACAACAGCAGTTTTCCAACCAATCAAAATCAAATTATACCTGCACAGCATAATTGGAGTTAATGAGTAGTTTTATGTTTTGCTAATCAAATCACCGTATTGACGGGGTTTATCAGCAGAAATACAATGTTAATTACTAAGGAATGATAAAAAATTAATGCTACTCTGAGACAGCATCCCACAGGATGGGTAGAAAGACCCATGTGGGTGGTGAGAAAGCTGACCATTTCTCCTTTTAATGAGTCCAGTAGCCTCTGGGCATAGGAGCTGGGCAATGTTTATTTGCCATCTTCAATTAAACATGGTTCAAGGAGCGGAGGCCGTGTGTTTCTTAAGCGAGCCAACTCAGGTTTCTGCAGAAGAAATAAAGCTGTAGTTTTTTGGTTTTTTTGGTTTTTTTTGAGACATTCCCCAAAGTCCTTCTTGCTGGTCTTGTTGGGAGAGAAATCATTGACAGCAAGGTCAGAGGGCAAACTAACTCAGATTTTAAAAGTTGATAACATGGCTGTTCTCCCGCCCAAAGGAAGTGTGATGACTAGGTTCACTGAGTTGGAAGACCCATCCACTGTGGGTGGAACCATCCTCTAGGATAGAGTCCTGGACTGCATGAAAAGGAGAAAACAAACTGAGCACCAGCTCCCTGCCTCCAGAAGTAGTGTGACCAGCTGCTTCAGGCCCCTGTTGCCATGACTACCATGATGCTAGACAGTACCTGGAATTGGAAGCTGAAATAAAACTTCTCCCTTAAGTAGCTTTTGTCAGAGTATTTTATCACAGCAACAGGAAAAGTCCTTTCCCCAGCAAAGGACTAAGCAGGGCCTGGTACTGTTAAGAATTAAGTCAGTACCACATCTGGTGTTTGACAGGACAAACTGCACAGTCCTCTCACAGCCTTCCCCACTGGTCCCTCAACATGGCAACAGCCTATAAAACAATAAAGTCTCCCTGCTGGGCCTTCATCCTGTTCCTCAAGGAACCACAATGATATTTGTGCATCGTCCAAAATCAAGGGCTGATCAAGAGGTATTAGTCGCAATGAAAAGGAAAAAAAAAATGTTGACTGCTGGGAGACAGAGGATCAGCTTCTCCCAGAGATGAGCCCCCTAATCAGTTGTCCAGTGAAGAGTGGCCAACCCTGAAACCATATACACAGCACCAATAAGAATGGACTCAGCAGGTTGTGTGTGTGTGTGTGTGTGTGTGTGTGTGTGTGTACATATCCATATACATGTATGCAATAGTAATAAAAAGAGGCTCTCAACTTGAGAGGGGAGCATGGGAAGAGTTCAAGGGAGAACCTCTGGAGGGACTGGAGGAGGGAAGGAAGGGAGAAAGCAATGCAATTCTATTTCAAATAAAAACATAGCCAGGTATAGTGGCATGCTTCTTTAATCCCAACACTCAGTAGGCAGAGGTAGTCAGATCTCTGAGTTCAAGATTAGCCTGGTCTACAGAGTGAAGTCCAGGACAGCCAGGCTCACACAAAGAAAATATACTTTCAAAACCATATTTTAAAAAGAAGAAATTTTAAAAGTTATTAGTTGAATTCACGAAGTTGATTTAGTCAATGTGGCTAGTTGAAGCTTCTCAGATTTTTGTTTTTCTCTATCAACTTGGGAATAGCCTTCTCTATTTTCCTGCAAGCTATTCTATGAAGCTAAGGAAAACACAAGACCCCAGTGTCCAAATCTTCCCATGGCGTCCGTGCCCTCAGCATTACTAAACAGGGAAGCATGCCCTGCCCACTTCTTCTCAATATGGGGCTTTAGAGGAAACCTCATAGTTACCTGTCCAACCTCCATCCTAGCGTCTAGGCTCTTTCGCAATGAGTCGTGTGTCCCAGGCTTTACATTGAAAAGGCTGGATCACACGCTCATCATCTCATTTAAACCCCACCACCTCACAAGGTGAGTATTGTCCGTCTTGGTGCTCTAGCAAAGAGCTGAATTCTGCCTACAGCCCGAGTGAACTGGAAGCAGTGGTCTGAGAGGAGTCCTCACCTGAGACTACAGAGGCCCCACCCACTGACCGTGAGAATCTGAGCAAAGAGCAGGCGCAGCTCAGACACCCAGAGAGAGCGTGGATTCCCACTATGGAAACCCCCAGGGTCCGTTTCTTTCTCCTTCAGGTTGCTAAGCTGCATTGAGTGCATAGCTTTCCTTGTCAGGGGTATGGTTAGGTGCCTGAGAACATGTACAGAAGTTTCAGATGCCAGGAAAGGCATCTGCTGTGCCAAACAGTCCTCTTCTCCCTGATCTTGAAGCCCAGAGCTGGTTTCAGCCACAGAGCTGATGTCAGAAGCAGCAGAAGGCTTACTGGCTAATGGAAGCCCAGTCGACACACCTGCAGACCTTTCCTGTGCTTTCACTCAAGGCTGTGTCTGGATCTTATCAGTTACTGCTGCTTCTGAGACCCTTACTAATTCAAACAGGAGCTTGAGTGAGCCTAAGGAGCACTCACAGTGCACCAGGCACTCCAATGAAAACTTGACACATGTTGCCTCATACTGCACCTGCCCAAGCAGGTCTTGTTGGTTTGTTGAGATGGTCTCTATATGCAGTTCGGGCTGACCTGGAACTCCCAGTGGAACCCGAACTATCCTTGAAATTGTGATCCTCCTCCTTCAGCTTCCAGGACTACAGGAATGCCCCACTACACACACCTTACAATGTAGTCTGGATCCTCCATCCTCCAGCTCAGAAAGCAAGACTCCAGGAAGGTCAATAACCTGCCCTTAGGTGACTACTAGTTACTGCAAGCAGAACTGGGAGCAGGCTAGCTCCAAAGCCAGTGAGTTCTCAGAAAAAGTTTGGTGTGTAGGAGACAGAAACAAAGTTCTCAGGAATATGAAGAAATATGAAATCAATTTTGTTTTGATATTTGTTTATTTTTTTATGTACATGTATGTGCCTTTGTGAGTTTACATGCACCATATATGTGCAGTGCCCTAAGAGGCCAGAAGGGGGCATCTGATCCCCTGGAACTCATGTTATAGGCAGTTGTGAGCAGCAGGGGTGGGTTGAGGTCATGGGAAATGAGCCCAAGTCCTTTGTAGGAACAGCAGATACTTTTTTAACCACTGAGAAATCTCTTTAGTACCTGAATTCACATCTGCATCTGATCAAGAGGACTGGTGATTGACAGGAGGGGATTTTGAGGGGTGTGTAAGGAGAGCCAGGAATGACCCTTATTACTTAATGAGCCTTATTACATAATGGCCTGACATCACAAACCAAGACCTTGAAGGAAGGGAGAGGAGGAAGCCTGCTGAGTTCATTGTGCACAGTAGGAGACAAGAGCATGGCTGGAGTGTGGGTTAGATCAGTAAACAAAGTAAACAAGTGAAGGAATTTTCACTCAGGACAGTAAAGACTTTTGTGTGAAAGAGTACCATGACCCTAGGTGTGCACAGAAGCTTAAGTGCACATAATGATCTGCAAGCATGAGAGCGCTCACCTACAGCTTAGATCAGTGGAATAACTCGTCCTTTTCTTCCCACAGAGCAATTTACCAGAAACAATTTCCAAGCCGTAATAAAGTATTGGTTTCATTAGCCCACACTCACATGGACCTGTGATCTGCTGAGTCACATCTGAAGCACACACAGTGCACAGAGCTCTGTGTGTATAACCTGAGGAACATTGGCCCACGGGGGCTTGGGCGTAATTCAGTTCATCAAGCACTTGCTTTGCAAGCTGAGGACCTGAAAAGCCTGGCTTGGTGGTATGCTCTGGTGATCCCAGCCCCGGGGACATAGGAGGAGCCTTGGGCTAGCTTATCACCCAGCCTAGCCTACTCGGTGAGTCCCAGGCTAGCAAGAGACCCAGTGTGAAAAGTAGACATCGCCTGAGAAATGTCCTCCAGCCTCCACATGGACCAGCACACATGTCCACATGTAGCCCCATGCACATGTACCTTCGCTTACATGTGTACACACATTCAAAGGAAGGAAATAGTCTATGGACAAAGGATGCTCTGTCCGGGCCGGCACCACCAGCCTTGCACACAGGACAGATGGTGATGCCGATGGCCATGGCTGTGCTCCTGAAACGATGTGCATCTCACATTTCACACAAGAGCAGTTAACGCCCTGCATTTGTAGTTCCTGTCATCTCTTCAGACACATGATAGATTTTTTTTTCCAATCAGCAAGAGACCCACAAGCCCAGCCGTGGCGATGCATGGTGTCCCTCAGGCCCCAAGGTGGGACAGCGGAAGAGCCAAGGATTTCTGAGCTCCAGTAGAGCATTGATTGGTTGGATAGAGGGAGCTTCCTGCCGGAGGAGGGGCTGGTCTGCCTGCTGATGGCTACGGTAGAGCAGTCAAGGCAGAGGCACAGCTGCAGAGACAACAGTCAAGGTCAACAGACCCAGCACTTGCATCTTCAAGGCGGCTGCAGTTCTGTCTCTCAGCCCCCCCCCCCCAGTCCCTCCCCTATGCCCTGCTCAAGCGGAGAAGAGATTGGAGCTGGGATCCTAAAGGCTGTGTGGCCCAACAAAAGGAAGGTGAGCTTTCAACCTAGGCGTCTGAATTCCAGCCTTGCTCCGACACGCCCTGCACTGGATCAGATGACTCATCCACTCCTAATGAAGAAAGGTTGGATGAATTCAAGGAGACTCATAATTTATTAAGAATCTTGCCCATTGAAGGCTTTTGGTGAGCATTAACTGCCAGTATGCTCCACGGTCCCTTTCCTTAATGAGAACTGAACCTCAACAATACCACTGACATCCTTGGGGATCAAGGCAGGAATCACAGGAAGCCAGGGACCTTCTGCGGAGTGTGTAAGCTGTTTGAGTAATTTATAGCTGAAACACCAAGCATCATGGTCCTTCCAAGGTTTAAAGTGGCTTCCAACACATGAACAGTCCTTCCTCAGGTCATGGTACAAACCTTCTACACCTTCCTTTGAGCTGTTAGGGGAAATGCTCAGCTAGACTGAACTTGCTCAGAGGCCTGGCATAACCCAGATTCCTCCCTGTGTGAGGACTTCATCTGACCATTGGCTTCCTCTAGATACAATGGTTGACCTAACAACTCCAGTACCTCCTCTCCTACTCATGGCTATGATGTGGATCTTGTGTGTACCATGGGGAACCCTGTGTCAAAGATCTGGCCCCCAGGGTGGTGCTATTGGGAAGTGGTGGAGCCCTGAAGAGGCGGGAATTAGGGGACATTAATAAATGGTCAGATGCACTCTTGAAGGAGGTTCTGAAATCCCAGTCACTTCCTCTTCATCTCTTTGCTGTCTATTAGGTGAGCCATTTTTCTTGGTCATGAGCTTCCCCCATATTGCTCTGCCTCATCCCAGGTCTAATGCGATGGGGCAAACTGACTATGGACCAGAACCTCTGGCACTCTGAGTTCTGATCCTTACTCTATAAGTTCACCACCTTGTCCATTTTGTTCAGTAATGGAAGGTTCACATATTCACCTCATCTGACAAGGTTTCCCTAGACATGTGGTCTTCATCATCAAGGATTCCAACAACTAACATGCCTGTGACAGTCCCCAAAGTAAATGCCAACTTTCCTCACTGAGACCCCTAAAAGATTACCACCGCAGGCCAAGCTTGCAAGCAGCTCCATAGAGATTTGAACTTTGACTCCACTGAGATCACAAACATTCCAGAGGCCCCGGTTTCCTCAATTAAAGAGTAGAGACTTGACAAAGAGTTGGTGAGATACAGCATGATTCGTGAGCCATTCAGCTTTGGCTCTTTCTAAGTGCTGGCCCTTTTGCCCATGCAGGACAGCGCCTAGCCAGGACCTTGGAAGGGAAATGTATGCTCCTACCCTCCTGAGCCAGAGGCATGGCTGCGTACATTTCAGAAAGCAAGAAAGAGAAGCGAGGCCTGGGGACTGTTTAACACATCGCTCATCAAATCACCAATACTTCCTTCCAGAACATTCTATTGTCTTGAGTGTTCCAAAGATGGCATTTATCAGAGGACATCAGGACAGGATGCATGAGTTTATCTGAAACCTAAGAAGATTCTGGCCAGGGCAAGAGTCCCACTTTCTCCTTGGGGGTTCCCTTCCAAATTACCACAAGGGTGTCAGGCCTCATTTGAATATTCCAGTCATTAATCCCAGGCACTAGCTTCAGGGCTGTTTCAGCTCTTCGGGTATTTGAATACATTTTAAGGATCATTGCAAATTTGATTGCCATCAATAAAATTGCAAACAATATAATTATATTTGTTTGCTTGTGTCTAAATAGGTGCACACATGTGAAATGTGAGCACGGTAAGATAAGCTAACAGGAGTGCCTGCGCCTGTCTGTGCCCTCAGACGCATATAGATTCATACCTACACAGCACACAATGCACTTATATAGCTTGCAAAAATAATCTACTTCCTCTATGCTATACTGGGGGGAAAAAAACATCAAATCCAAGCACGGAGGAAGTGCAAAAAACCCATGTATCATTCACCTGATTTCAATTGTGCCTCCCTTTGAACCTCAGCCAAATCATTTTGTACATTAAAAATTGGTCAGGGATGATAAGATTCCATTTTCATGGTTGGTAATGCAGAACCGGGGAAAGAATACAATTACAGACCCCTGAGTAAACTCTGCGAATGTCAACTTGATGTAAGTGATCAAGTGTCGACAAAGGGGGCCGGGGAGCTGGAGGGGGCTGGGAGACGAGCAGAGAGCTGAACTCCAAAGGAGAGAAAAAGACAGACAGACAGACAGACAGACAGAGAGAGGGGCAAGGGTGAGCAAGAGGAAGTGAGCATCCCCACCTGACCGCCGCTTCCAGGAAGCATGGAGCTCCAGGTCCGGGGTGGGCGTTTAAAGTACTTGTTCTTGGCCCATTCTCAGAGGGTTCTGCGGCTAAGTGTTCATTCCCCAGGCAGTTGCAAAGAACCCACTTGGACCAGTCAACACCCAGTGACGGGAGTGAACTAGAACGCCCCGCACCGCTCGGATGGGCTCCGCGGCATCCCCGAGAGGATGTGCGTGGCCGAAGCCCTGAAAGGGGCTGTGCTGTCGGCACAAAGGTCCTTCCCCGGAGCAGAAACCTGGCTGGGCCAGAGAACCCCTCCCTCCATCACCAGGTCAGTGAGGGACCCCATGCCACTCTGAGGGCTCCTCTGGTAGGATATCAAGATTCAGGACTAGTGGGAGTGGTCGTGAAGAGCAACACACTCAGATCGAAATACATAAGAAATGGAAGGCTGGAGAGCTGGCTCACCTGCTTGCCTCGCAGCATGAGGGCCTGACTTGGAGCCCCAGCACCCATGTCGCGGTGGTCTGAAGAAGATTGGCCCCCATAGGCTCATATAGTTGAATGAGTCACCAGGGAGTGGAACTGTTTGAAAGAATTACAAGGGTTAGGAGGTGTGGCCTTGTGGGAGGAGGTGTGTCACTGGGGATGGGCTTTGAGCCCAGTCACTCTCTCTCTCTTCCTGATGAGCAGGGCATATCTCTCAGAATGCAGAACTCTTTACTTCTCCGGCACCATGCCTGCCATGCCTGCCCCGTGCTCCTGCCCTGATGACAATGGCCTAAACTTTTGAAAGCTTTCTTTTATAAGCATTGCCGTGGTCCTCCCAGCAATGATGACTGAGACTCGCGTTTAAGGAGGAGGAGGAAGAGGAGGAAGAGAGGCGGATGAAGGAGAAGGAGAAACAGCAGCAGCCGGGGTGTGGGCTCGTGGCAGATAGATAGATCTCCAGACTTGTTGACCAGCTGTCCAACCAAACAGGTGCGCTCAGAGTCCGCGAAGTCTCAGAGCAGAAATGGAGACCGAGGAAGACAGCCAGCCTGGACCTCCGGCCACCTCGCCCACACTCACACATGTGCACGTGTGCCTACGCACATACATGCATACGTGTACAACAGAGAGAGTGTGTCAGACAGGCTAGGAAAAGAACTTGGCCTGATTTGAAACACAAAAACTATCAGGAGTGATACTGTCATTGGAAACCTAAAAGGCCATTGAGAGCTGAGGGTCAACTAAGGCTCCCTGAGCTCCCTGAGGGGTTTGCATGTCAGACTCAGGCCCAGGTGATAGAAATGGCTGGAGCAGACTCCTGGGCCTCCCACAAAGGTGTAGCTAATGTCAGACCCAGCTGCTTTGGGGGGCAGTGAGCTTCCTGCCACAGCAGGCATGGCAGAGGCTGGCTGGTCACTCAGGGACTACCAGAAGGTGCGTTCCTACAACGGCTGAGAGCATTTGCTAGAATCCAGATAAGCAGCAGCTTTGAGGAAAGAGGAGACAGAGGGGAACGGGATTCCGGATCTGTCTTTGGGCTGATGACATGGTTCCATTTATAAAGTGCTAGCTACGGAGGACCTGAGTACAGAACCCAGAACCCAGAACCCAAAGGAAAGCCCGGCATAGTGGCACATGCCTGTAAGGTGGAGACAGGAGAATGTCTGGGGCTTGTTAGCCAGCCAGTCTAGCCTCCTCTGTGAGCTCCAGCCAGTGAGAGACCCTGTCTCAAGAAACAAGGTGAACGGTATGGAGATTGGCCTCCAGCCCCCACATGCACACATATATGCATACACACACACACACACAGAGACACCTGCGCATACATGCTCACATGTGCACGAACACCCCTATGCACACTCACCTGCATATACACATGCAGTAGCACATATACACAAGACCCGCCTTCTGTATCTCTTCTATTGTTCTCTCTCCTTCTGGACTCTTCTACATCTACTAAACAGAGCTGCACAGAGATCCTCAGAGCCCCTAGTCCTGAACCATTCCTGATCTTCCCTTTGTTGGTGAGGGCATTCATTCTCTGTCTCTCCGGTACTGGGCAGAATGTGCAAGGTACTTCTCTGGGCTCTGAAGCAGCACGGCCGTGTAGGACTCAAGGAATCTTTGTGATGGATCTTATCATGAAAAACCGGACACCTGGAGAAGACTCAAGTGTGAATCACGAGGTCATGACACAGGAAGACCCTCCTCCCCCTGTCACCTGGAAGTCACCAGTGCTGATGCAGGATGCTAGGAGCATGTGACCTCTGAAAACAAGCTCCACCAAGCCAAGGCAAAGGCAGTGTCTTCCCCAGGCTCTCCTGCTGTGGATGCTGGTTGTTATGGTGATGGGGGTGGCAGAATGAAGGAGCTGGCAGCAGGCCAATGAGCCCTCACCTTAGGGAAGACCTTGCCTGCATTTGTTCTTTGGAGGCAGGCTGGGAACAGTATAGCCGCCCCTGGGACATTAGATTGTCAAGCGCTGAGCTTCTGGACGCCATACTGATGTGTTTCTCACCATTGGGGTGGTGGGGGGGGAACGTAAGGGAGCCAGAGAGAACTGGAGGTAACGTGCTCTCTCTCCCTCTAAGCATGTTTATTTTATCGTCACTTTCATAAATGTATACAATGTATTTCGATCATATTGCCCCCATTACCCTCTCCTAGTGACCGCTTCTCCTCGCCAACTAGTCTCCTCCTACTTCGATATCTTTGGGGTGTGTGCAGGTCTTTGCGGGCAGTCATGGCTGCAGTGTGTTCATGACGGCAACAGCCATGTCCTACCCAGAGGACAGCTTTTCATCTGCACCCCTCCCCCACCCACCTGCTTTTAAAATCCCTTGGGCCTGTCTTCCACCATTTTCCCTGGGCCTCGCAGGGGGTGCTGCAGCCGCTCTGGGATCCTGTGACCCTGAATATTTCACAGAATTTCCTCCTCTCCCTGTGGCCTCTTCTCAAAGGCCTCGGTAGTCTCCTTTGATGCCAAGAGCTTCCTTAGACAGTATGGATGGGAGGATAAGGGGGAGTAAGCAATGTCCCCGGACAAGGACCATCTCTCTATCTGGACTGCCTGGAGACTGTGGCAGTGCTAAAAAAGTCACTTAGGAGATCCCACCTTCTGAAAGGGACCTGAAGTGACATCCAGCACGCTCCTCGGGGGCAAGACCCAGCTCTTGTATCTTGCTTCTGTGACACCTGGAGGGGCTGACCTGCATGGGAGAGAGTCTGCAGAACCAACTGTCTCCATTGAGACTTGAGGTCCACCTCACGGTACTGACCTGGAAGATGAAGAGGAGGGACCCGCGGGCTCTGTGCATGGGGTTGAGTTAGCCTACGGAAGTCACCCCAGGCGAGCTGGAGATTGACCAGGCAGACAGTGCCTGGATAGGAAGAACGACAACTGACCAGGAATGGGGTGCAGTAGGGACCAAGAACTAACAGCGCCCTTGTGGGGAGCCAGCCAGAACAAACATTTTCCAAGAGACAGAATCCCCATCCCACCATCACTCAAAATCGGAAAGCAAGACTGGTTTTTCCAATTTATTTCAAAATTATCCTCGGCGCTGATTAAGGCAGCCACGAGCCTCGGCTGTTCTCCATGCGCCCTTCCTCACTCCCGTTTCCAGTCACTTCACATTTCCAGTGGGGGTTTTTCCGCGTGCAGGCTGCATAAATTATTGAAACATTATTTTATTTCTCCATCCCCCCGTGACAGAAATAGGTTTTCTGAAAGCAGATCTTTCCCTAATCAGTTTTGTTTTTCTTGATTTTGCGTCCAAATAGCTCCGCGGATGTGGGGCTGACAGATGTGCAGAGCGGTTTGCTCCTTTAGAGTGAACCGAGTCACCATGGGGAGATAAAGAGAGTGACTCTACCATCAAGGGTCCCTGGAAATATGTTATTGGTGCCTGGGAAATAAGAGACTTTCAGCATGTGCCTCTACAGCCCAAGACGGAGAGGGGCAGCAGAGTGAAGTCCTGTGCTGGGCAGGCTACCCAGCCTGCTCGGGCTTCTGCGTTTTAGGTCTTAGGATCTGGGCCTGTGCTTCCATTTCTAGACAGCTGGCCTTGCCCAATGGGAGTCCAGGAAGCTGGTTAAGTGTCCCCATCAGACGTGACATGTCCTCTGAGAAGGACCACTTTGATGGTGACACATACTTGGGGTATAAGGTGGTTCCATTGCTAAAGTGCCTATGGCACGCAAGTGTAAGGTAAGGACCTGAGTTCAAATCCCCAGGACCTGTGTTTAGATGCAGGATTCACACTTTGGTAATCCTAGCACTCCTGTGGGGAGATGGGAGGTGAAGACAGAAGAATCCCAGGATGTTCCCTGGTCAGCTAGCTTGGCATAAGCAGTGAGGAGTGACAAGACCCTGTCTCAATAGGCGGAAGGTGAGGACCGGCACCAGAATTGTCCTCTGACCTCTGTGCCTACACTCCCTTGCAGATGCCCCCCCCCAATACATCATATACACATACGCAATGATTAAAAATAAATAAGAAGGAACTCCACAGGCGTGAGCAGAGCTTTTCCTTGTGATTCTGCATCCTGTCAAGTTGACAATCAGAACGAACCAACATGAAGCCCTGAAGGCCTTGGTTCTAACTGGGACAGAAGTATCACTGTATATACAGAGGCTCTGTGGTGAAAAAGATCAGAACAGCAAAGGTTTAAAGCAAGGTTGGCGTGGCAACCAGAACGGTGAAGCAGTGAACGTGTCACCTGCAGATCTGGTGGGGGTGGAACTCGAAGGTTTTGCGGGTCATCTTAAAGAACTGGGCCTTGGGTTCTGTTTGTTTGTTTGTTTGTTTGTTTTTTGAGAGAGGGTCTCACTATGCGGCACTGGCTGCCTAGAACTCACAGAGATCTTCCTGCCTCTGCCTCCTGAGGCTCACTTTTGAATTCAGTCTTCAGACATAGACAGGCTTCCTCTGGTCTCTCTTCCCTAACCGTCTTGTAGCACAGATGGGTCATGGGACTCCTCTAAGCTTCTTTCTCTGAAAAGTTACAGTGTGGGGCAAAGTGGCTTCATTTTCCTTCACGATCCTGACGTCGAAGAAACAACCCTTTCCTTTTCTTGACACAGTCTTAGACAGCATAGACAGAGGTCATTTCCACAATGCCACATGAAATCCTGTAGTGGGATCTACGTGAGATGCAGAGGCTGTCGCCACCCACTGACTACCATGTGTCACCATTCCCAAACTCCACCAACGAATACAAAAATCAACTTGGTTCATCTTCTTCAAATAAAAGAGGGACAAACAAATCTCTTAATAGGAAGAAAACGTGCCTATTTATAGCCAGACCAAGAAGACCACCGTAAAATGGCTTTTGTGTCTCAATACTCGTTTCTGTGGTTATTTTTAATTTGGAGCCCACAAAACAACAATTCTTTTTAAAGATATGCCCTTGCCTGACTGGTGACATCTGAACGGAACCCAGCACCTGAGGTTTGCCACGCCTGATGGAGCTCAAATATTCCCAGTTCAAAGCCAGAGATTACTTTGTTGTTTGCCACTGGATTTTGTTTCGCCCTATTTCACCATGTCGTGGGCCACTCAGTTGCGCTGTAGCGTCCTTCAGTGACTTCAGAATTTCAAGAGCCACCTGAGGCCACTTGCCACGCACAGAAGGATCATCATTCACAAAGAGTCACTCCGTTCTCTCAGAGCTAAGTGCGTGGAAGGCCATCATCGCTCTCTCGAGTCCCAGCCCTTCATCTCTGGGTTCCTGTTGTTGTAGAAGAGCTGAAGTCGGTGAACTCAGAGCGGCAGGACACCTGACACACATGTGCGGCAATGGAAGTCATACGGCTTTTCCTCTGAGTTCCCTGCCCAGTGTTCAGGACTTTGTCTGAAATCTGTCCCTAGCCATCCGTGGCCCTGATCACTGTCACCTCTGTGGCAATGGATTAATGCTGGCCCACAATGATTAAGCTCACCACCCAGGGAATCAAGCCTTCTGCGTGAGACCGGAGTCCAGTCCTCCCGGGCGCTCAGGAACTGTGACACACACTGCCCCCAGAACCCACAGATTTGTGCAGAACCTGGGGGTGGTTCACAGGACACTGAAGTGACGTGGAGGGACTGGAGGCCTTCACTGGAGGCTTGTCACCTTACTGCCTTTGTCTGAGGGGTTCTCAGCCCCTCTGATTGTAAACTGTGTCATTGTCTGTACTTCAGAGCGGTCTTTGGGCAAATGAGAAGCACAGGGTTAAATGGTCCCCATGCGGACGAGCAGAGACAGTCTAGGCACAAGGCTTAGCACCTAAGAACATCCACATTGAAAGGGTTATTTTCCTTTTCTTTTCCTTCTCTCATACAACTTATATAATACATCCAAACCTTCCTCCTTCCTTCCCTCCAATCCCCCTCAGCTCTCCTCATCTTCTCTCTCCCCCAGATCTACACACCCCCCAATCTGGATTTGTGTTCTTGAAAACCACCTACAGGCTGGAGTGGGGGAGTCTCTGACCCTTTTACCACTGCCAGGTTGCCTGAGCCACCCTTAATGTAGGGGTTGGTGCCTGGCCTTGTTCCATCTTGCTATGACATGCCCTGTTTGAGCAGTAACCCCGGGAGGCTGGAGGGGGCCAGACTGTTCTTTCCTGGGAAGGGCTATTTTCAAATAGCTGCAAGGAAACCTAAAGCTCTCTATTCAAGCACTCCCTTCTACTTGGCAAGGCGATAGTCATTTCATCAGATAAGAAGTACTGGGCACCAGTGGGGGTTATCAGGAACAGCAAAAGTCTGAGCTGTGCTCGACTATGACACACAGTCAAACTCCCCGAGTACAAAGTGTCCATCTGAATCCCTAGAGCCCAGTGAGCAAGTCATCTCATAAGGAAAGGGAAGGTGGGGAGCAGTATAACCACATGGGCTATTAGCATCCACACGATTTCCCCAGGCAGATGAGAGGTTCAAGAAGGGTGGGAAAGACTCAGTCCTACTCACTTTGGAGGTGGAGAGAGTTCCCGAAGCCAAGGTATATGAATAGACTTTGGAAGCTAGGAAGGCAAGGGAATGGATTCTCGCCTGGGACAAACAAACAGAGTAACTGTCGCTTTAATAAACAAACAGGTAGAGCTTCTCTGTGTCCTTCCATGGCACATTTGATTCAAAAATATGATTATTGTTTGTTTTTTTAAGAGAGGGTCTCATATACCCCAAGCTGGTCTTGAGCTTCCTGTGTAGAGGGAGATGACCTTGAATTCTTGATTCTCCTCCCTCGACCCGCACCTCTCAAGTGCAGGGTTGGGAGCTCAGCCAGAGCTCTTCAGGGGATTTATAAGTGGTGTTCCCCTGACACAATAGCCATGGTCACAGGGAACCCCAGAATAAATAAGTGAACAAATGGAAAAATCAAAACTCAAGTGGTATGTTCTTTACAGAAGAAAAACAGCGACACAGATCAGATGAGAGCCTCCCACAAGGGCTCTCTCTGAAAACAGCTGGACTAAAAACCTTCCAGGGTGGCAAGCTGGACGCTTTCAACAACAGGGCGCAGGACCCTATTTACGCATGTGTTCATCCATCCATCCACACGTTAGGAAAGACCCCTGTCTCCATTCTATGACAGGGATTTCCCGAGTCTTTTTCTTTCTTTTCCTGAACATTCTAGAACAAGCTTCCTTGGGCTCCAAGTGAACAGGGCATTTGATGAGAATAATCAGCAAGAGACAAAGCCAGGTTTCAATGGCTATTTTATTCTGCATCACTGGGATGGGGGAAGAGAGAGAGGGAGATAGGTCATGGAAGACCGTGGCAGAGACTGCTAATAAATATTCAAAACCAGTTTCAAAACCTTTTTCCCTTTTGGCTTTAGTCGAAAGATCTCTACATTTCAGTAAGAGGCAATTTGTCGATCAAAAAAAAAAAAGTTCCAGTTTTCCCATTGGTTGGTTGCGGTAGTATATGACATGCAGGTGAAAAGTGTTGGATGGGGTTTTCCGGAAAGTTCTTTAAGGGAGACTGGCTTAGTTGGAGATGTATAGTGTGTTCTTTAAGCCTTGTGTCTAACAACAGATTTCAAAGCTGGAGGAGCTACAGCAGCCACCTTGGCACCGTGAGGCAGAATTACAAAACACACCTTTCCCGATATCCTTTAGCCATTAAGCCTATGCCAGTAATTACTTCCTTCTAAAATGTCTTATTAAATAAAATAAAACCATACTTGTTTAAACCACAGTGGTCTGATCTCCAATGCCTGGAACTCCTAATTGGCTCAATACTCTGTGTTTTCTGGTTTGCTTCTCGGTGGAGAATGGTGGGGTCCCTAATAAACCTAACCCAGGATAATCACAAAGCAGAGATCAATGGATTCCCCACCAGGGCTCCTGCACAGATGTACTTCTGCTCAGTGTGGGTCTCGCTTCGCTTCAGAAAAGGTTTAGTGTTTAAAGACTTCGAAGGAGGGTCCCCTCCAACGCGTGCAGAGTAAATGTGCTCTGAGATCTCTAGCATATCCACAGAACAGTCAATATACAACAGAGCGGTCAACAGAAGCTGGGCCTGCGGACACCCTGCAGGGCTAGCACGCTGGAGGCCAGGCAGCAGGTCACAAGTTCAAGGCTACCCTGACACCCTGCCTGAAACAAACCAGATTATTAGCAACAGAACTTGAGGCACACCCCATCTTTAGCAATAGAACTTGGCCACGCCCCATCTAAGCCCCTCCCCTCACTCTTTCTATCTAAAAGTTACCTAAAGTTACCTTTTGTCTAAACTGAGTGTTCATCATCTCTTCTCACTTTATACCCTCTGAGCACACACAGTATCTTAAGTATTTTTTTAAAGGCTACAACTTAATAGATTCAAATCATGACTCTGACACTTAGGAGCTGAGTGACCTTAAGAAGTTACTTAACCTCTCTCGGTGCCCAGTTTCCTTACTGTAAAACGAGGGTCACAGCACAGTGCTGGATTTGCAAAGCCATAGGGAGGATTAAACAGCTTCACAAATCTAAGATCCGCCATCCCATAAAGGCCATGAGAACTGCGGCAGGGAAGTTTTGGTGGCGCACGGGATACAGTGTCCCTAGCCGTGAGCGCGTGGCAGTAACAGCTGATTCTATGGTAACAGCAACAGGCTAACACTCCCTCTAGAAGATATTGATGAGCTGTCACCTGAGATCTAGCAACCACTCCCTCTACCCCAGCAGCATATGGTCATGGTCTTGGGGATATAGGGTATATAAGTAGAGGGCTGACTGGACTAGGGCTCCAGGGTATGTTGGCCTGGCCATTTGGTGATTCGGCTGCCTGCGAGTCATCCATGAGCCCATAAGAGACCCTAATATACCCATTGGTTCAGCAGGCTGGACTTGGAAGGACTCTTCTTTGGTCTGTCATCAGGGTCCCCTCCGGAGTGAGTGTCATGAAAGTCGCACAGTATGCGCATGTACTGTCATCGCTGTTGATGAGAACCCATGTAGCTTTCGGTGCTTTTCTGCTCATGCTTTAGTTAGGTGTCCTTCATGCACAACAAGGCTCAAAGGGAATAAGAGAGACTGGAGCCAGATGCATGTGACCGCGGTCCAGGGACAGATTCCAGTTCCAACTGGAAAGGGTTTCGTGAAGTTTTTACAGTAACAGAACAAAGAAAGTCATAAATCAAGGCACTTTTCAAATACGTTGGTAGAAACCTCGGTAAGGGAGTTCCTGCCTCCGATGTCCTCTGATGGCTTTGGGGTTGGTGGAAGCTACAGTATGTTAATTTAATATATTCCAAAGGTTTTACCTTACGGTCACAAGGACTTCCCGGTCAGAAACAGGAAATGGCTGTAAAGGGAGCAAAGAGAGCTCAAGATAATCTGACTCTGGTTCTATAACATTCCAACTCTCTGCGTCACACAGTTCTTATCAGCCAGCCCCACTTCCTGAACCTTTAACATGGATGTGTTTATGTGTTTACTGTTTATAGGAACCCCAGTTCGCAGCCTGCACACAGGGTTTGGTTAGCAGCCCCCCCAATCCCCCACACCTGTGGTTTTGTTTTCAAATGTTTTGTTTACCCATGGTCAAACGCGGTCTGGAACTCTTAAAGGGAAACTTTTAGGAATAAGCGGTAAGTTGTAATAACTTTGATTATAGCACTCTGCAGCTGTTCAGTTCTGACCCTCGGGTGTTGTCACTCTTACTGCGCCTGACTTACAGATTAAACTGGATCACAGTTGTGAGTCCGTAGCAAAACCATCCGCGCATAGAGTGCAGCGCCTTCAGGCATCCGTGAGGATCTTAGTTCCCCATGGGTCAGGGGTGATGACAAGGCCGCACCATCATTGAACATCAAAGCTCGCTTCATGGACAGAGAGCTAGGAAGCACGTATTTGTACCTGACATCACATCACATGACACCGGTTTTCAGGAGTAGAACTTCCCTTAACTGCTCCTGTCCCTGACCTCAAGGGATGGCACCGTGTCCACTCAGGTGTCTAAGCCACAAATCCACGACACCCTCGGTGCACTCCTAGCCTTGGTCTCAACAGCATCATCTCCTGCCTGAGCCTGAGTGGTAGCCTGGTGACCCTTCCCCCGTTTCTAACCCAGTCCCCACCATGCACTTACATTTCCATTGAAGTTCCTTCGATGGAAAATCAGCTATTGGATGGTGCTCCTGCTAGCAACCTTCCTGGTCTCCCAGCTGCCCAATGGGGCTGAGAGATTTCAGGCTCCTCCCTTCCTGCGCCCCCCTCCAGCTACCCTGTGGTGTCTTGTGGAAAGCTTGTGCAGTTGAGTTGAGGGTGCTTGCAACCTACATCATCCCAAAAGCCTGATGGAAATATGGCCCCTCCCCCCTGGGCTGACAGACCACAAGCCACAGCAAAAACTGCCCGCTTTCAAAGGTGGGCTACAATTTGGCAGAACTGCTGACTTAAGTACCTATCCCAGCATCCCTGTCTTAACCAATGGCCTTTACCCCTGAGTACCAAAAGACTCTCCCCCCACCTGAACCCCATAAAATACTGTGACCCTTACATTCAACTTGAAAATGTTCCACTGACAACACTCTCCTGAAATTCTTCGTGCTCCATCGACTCTTGGTCCCCCAACCTGAGACCCTCCTGGACACATCCGATCCACACCCTGTGCTTCCTTCCTGAGAGAAACAACCCACACCACCCCATACTTGCTGAAGCCTCACTAGTCCAAAGCATCTATTTCAGCCTCCATGACCAGCCTCCATCCCTCCCTCCCTGTGCCCCATCACCCTTCCCCAACTCACCCTTCCTCATCTTGGCCATCTGGCTTGCACCCTGCTTCCTTCTCCTTTGATTACCACCCAGCCATGCACAGGAGACCCCGAGGGACACTCACAGCCCCTCACAGCTCACTACAGTCTGGCCACGTGGTTCTGAGCGGTTCTGAGCAGTTCTGTGACCCCTGGGAAGCGTGTCTGAAAGTGGATCCAGGGAACCCACAGGCAGAAGCCCAGGATGTAGGGTGACTGAGATACGGGGCAGCATCGCAGCTTCTGGTTTCATCGTCTCCTTGTTGTTGTTCCCCAAGCTCCATGGATCTTCCGAGCCCCTTAGCTGACAGACCTGTCCCTCAGAGACTGATGAGGAAGATGGCAAAAGGTGAAGGAATTCTGTTCCAGATGGGAGAAGCCTGTGCTCTCAGAGAGCGTGTTAATGCAGCTCCTAACTACAGCGTCGGGAAAAGGAATTAAGTCAAATGCCACCACATCATACACTTGAAAACACCTTGACCCCAGACTCAACTCCCGTCTTAGTGCCCATGAGTCATTTGGAGCTGAGCCTGGCCATGCACAGACAGGGGCACTGCACCATCAGGCTAGAAAGGAGCCACAGTTGCCAAAAGGTGAGTCGCAGTGGCTCATTCAGAGACTAGCTCACAGGGTCCTGGTGCTGCTTGTGACTGTATTATAGCCAACCTGGAGTGTGGTGACCAGCGATGGCCAGTAGTGGCCAGCGGCAACCACACTGGCTTTCCAAGCCACAAGCCCATTGTTCTGGGCTTGCCAGCCAGAAGGTCCCAGACTTAAGTGTTCTCCTTCACATGAGGGCCAAGAGATGCCCTCATGTAGCCACACATTTTCTTTTAAGCTGGTCATAGCCAACAGGAAGTCTCTGGCGCTTGCTAGTGTGACTCCACCTCCCTCATGTTCACCAGTCTCTCTCTGAGCAGAAGTATGCTTCATATTCTGTGGGGTACTTTAGGCCTTCCATTTGGGGGCTGAAGTGATGGCTGAGCAACTGAGAGCACTAGTCGCTCTTGCAGAGGACCCAGGTTCAGTTCCCAGAACCCACAGAGCAGCCTATAACTCCAGTTCCAGGAGATGGGATGCTCTCTTCTGGTCTCTTCTGGCCTCTATGAATACTGCATACTGCTCAAGGCGCACTTACACACATGCAGGCAAACATTCATACGCATAAAATGTAAAAACTCTTTAGACCCTCTACCTGTGGCATGGAATCCCAACTTGACCTTTATAATAGTGATATAATGATTTCATTTTTGAAAATAAATTATACTTAAGTTTTAAATTAAGGGAAAATATTGGATAAAAGCACAGGCCAGTTCTCAACCCTGGTGAAAACCGTGATATGACAGAGATAAAAGCCCACAAAACAGAAAGTCAAAGCAAGAGAAGGAAATAGCAAGAAGGGAAAGAAGGGCATCCCTGATGCCCTACTGTGTGCTTAGGCATCAGGTTAAACTTTGTTCACAGCATGTTCGGTCAATTGGCAGACATGGCACATCAAACCAGCGCTCGCTGTCTCTCCTAGCAGGAGGAGGTGACAGCCCACCCTGGTTTTTACTTGAATTCCCTGATGACTGGTGACAGGCACACTCTTTCATGGACCTGGTGGCATGCCTATGTCCTTCTTAGAAAAAAATCTCTATTTCAGCCATTCACCATTTTACGATCTAGAATTCCTCTGTTTTCTTTTCCCCAACATCAAGCTGCCTGAGTCCTTTGTTTTGGTATTGCTGTGTCCTGTCAAGTACAGGGCTCACAAGCCCTTCCCCACTGTCTGTGGCACCTTTCCGCCCCGCAGGCCCCCTTCACAGTGCGGCCTGTCCGCTGCAACTCCACTCGTTTCGCTCTTGCTTTGAATTTTCAGTTTAATATTTAAATGTGAAAGAAAAAAATCACAGCCCACCCTAATAGCAAGGGGCTCCTCACTCCTGTGTTTCTTTCTAGAGTTTTATGGCTTGGGGTCTTATTCTGAGGCCTTTTCTTTGGTTTGACTTGATTTCTGTGTGTGGAAATAAGAAGCGAAATTAGCACCCTTTGCGGATGCTGCGGCCCCGTTTGTACTGAACCCGGAAGACCTGACACGCAGGAACGCACCCAAGTGTTAGGACTGATGTGTGAAATGAGGGCACTTCAGTACACAGGTGAACATACTTAAATCAGTTGGGTTTCGTATACAAAGGGTGACTGCCTAAGAAAGAAAACTATAAAACAATCCTGTTTACAACAGCATTCAGAACATAAAGTGCAGGCCCAAGAGAGGATTCAGCGGGTAAAGACACCCGCTGCCAAGCCTGACAGCCTGAGAGTTCAATCCCCAGAACTCAAAAAGTGGGAAGAGAAAACCGATTCCTACACGTTGTCCCTGACTTCCACAAACACGCATGGGCACGTGCGAGCACGCACACGCATGTCACCAGCACCGTAAATGGAATTTGAAATAATTAAAAATATTCATTTTAATCCAATTTAATTACGCGTTATAGTACATTCTACGTTAAAATACAAATTTTAAATTAAAAATTTAATTTTAAAACTTTAAAAAAATTGTAAAATTAATTTAACCAAAGAGATGGAAGATATGTACATTTAAAACTACAAAACCCTAACAAGAGCTGCTGAAGATGAAGAAGTGGAGAGATGTCCTGTGCTCTAGGTTGGACGGCTTCGCATTATTCAAACGTCCACTAGGCAAATTCCAAGTTGCAAAGCGCCCTTCGCAGAAATCAAAAAGATATTCTGAACTTCTGCGACCACAAAGACTCCACTAATCAAAGCAATTGTGAGAGAGAAAGAAAGCTAGAAATGCCCTCCCCCTCCTCCCTCTCCTCTTCCCCCTCCTCCCCCTCTTCCCCGTCCTCCTTCCTTTTCAACCTATATCATAAGGTCAAGTGCAAGGCTCAGTGGCAAAGGTCATGCCTGGCATGTGTGTGACTCTGGATTCCATCCTCAGTCCTGTAAAAACCATACAGTGCAGGCATAAAAATAGACACCTTTGCCCAATGGAATAGAACTCAGGACAAATCCAGGCACACTCAGGCATCTGATTTTTGACAAGGGCCCCCAAAAGCACAACAGAGAGATGACAACCTCTTTAAGAATGTAGGGGACAGTTTCTCTCCTCCCTACTTGGGGCTGCCTGGATCCCAAAGAAGCAAGGAGATTGCCTCCAACCCACCCGCACAGAGTTGCTGTATGCCAGAGCCGGAACAAGTCTGCCCAATGCTTTCGTATTTTTTTAATTTTTTTTTTTTTGCACCATTATAAGATACTATCTGGGTTATGCCAGAACCATCTGGAAAGGCAGGAAGGCACACAGCCTGCTGCCTGGCTCCACACAGCTCAGCAGGCCTGGCTTGGAGAACCCTCAACCCTCGCCACCCACACTGGACGCTCCTCACTACCCTCTGGGGCTGGATTCCACCTTGGCCTGGGCTACCAGCTAAGCACCTTATCCTCCTTTTGGGCTTATGGTCTGGAGGAGAGAGGTTGCCTGGGTACAATTCCAACAGATAGGGCTTTTTTATGGTGCTTGTGATGTGTTTTGAAATTAGAAGCAGGAAGAGATTGGATAATTAATTGGCCAGTAGGAAAAATCGATTCAAACCATCTTCCCTTGGACATGTGAGCCTGCACCTCCTACCCCTGCCATATCTAACACCACACGAATGCCCTGTCACCCAAACTTCCAGAGACTTGCCCGTCAGACTGAACCCTCTAGACGGCCAGTCAGGTTGAGGAGGGCCAGCCCAAGGCCCGAATGTCTGGTCACCTTTGATGCATGGAGAGGCACCATCATCCTGCAAATGCAAATAGAGGCTTTTTTTTTCCCAAAAAGAAAACACACACACACACACACACACACACACACACACACATACACACACATACACACACCTTGTTTATAAACAACAAAGAGAAGAACATGAAATACCTGGAAAATATGTATTTACATCCACCACCCCCCCAAATCCAACCATCTTGGTGATTCTTTTTAATTGGGCTGGAAGGGGTTACTTCATTATGCAGCAAATTAGAAAATTCATAATTTATCATTGCACCCAGTCGAAATGCCACCCAACTGCGTCGCACCCCTGTGAAAACCATCACATGGTAGCAAACTGTCAAGCCTGCTGCAGCCGACGGGCAAAATTAATATGCAAATGTATGCAAGAAATTAAAAAGCAGAATTACCCAGGCAAATGAGGTAGCTATACTTGAATTGTTAGAATTATGAATAATTACTGCGAATTTCTGCTCCTAATATAACTTGTTTTTTGATAAACAAAGACTTAATTATCGAGATGCGCTGGAGAATTTCCGTGGCGCTCATTAATCTTGCAAAAAAAACAAGTCCCTGGTGCCCAAGCCGTAATGAAGAGCACGTGCCCTGAATCTTCAGAAAGATCACAGGCACCAGGGTGCCAGGGCTGGAGAAAAAAAATGACAGTGCCAATGTCCCCTCCTGTACCCTGGGGTGTCATAACGTCTTCCACTAACTATCAAAGGGACTTATTTATGCCAGCAGCTGAGCTATAAGCCCAATTTACGAGGCCTTGAGCAGTGGTGGGATGATGTGTGGATGTGCCGTAGAAAATGCCATCTTGCGGTGGTGCGTTGGTCCCGACGATACCAACGCGCTACGAGGACCCTGCACTCCCGCGCTAATGGATGCCACGTGACAGACCATAATCCGAGAGGGGGACCATCTTTTAGGACCGGTCTCCGTGGTTCTCCATTAATCTTGGTTGTGTGGTTCACTGGTGTCCATGGGAACGACGACATTAGCACAAACACGGCCTTTAAATTTTCCCAGGAAGAGTGACAACGAAGAAGAACAGGACGGGTCCCAAAGACCCAGGGCAGAAGCCAGGTCAGCCTTCACCGCGAGTGATGACATGTCCAGGCAGGTGGGTGGACCAAGGAAGTGGTCATTGACTTCAGGTTGGGTACCAGTAGACAGAGAAGAGCCAGGCAGTGTCCCAGGGCAGCCAGAGGGTCTGTTTGCACAGCCCCAGGAGCTGCAGCCGGGTGGGAGCTGGGCTCATTTACCAGCTCCATCGAGGGGCAGGCCCGCCAGGTCCTGCTGAGCGTGAGTTATTACTTAAAACCTGGCATCTGAGCGGGAAATGACAGAGTGCCCGTCGTCATTAGGCCGATTAGTGCCATGATAAACCCGCACAGATCATAAGGCAAAATTACAAACCATCACTTCTGGGGCCCAGGCATGCGAAGGCGCTCCGCTGCTGTGTTTGCAGGCTCCTGCTCTCTGGATTCAAGTCCCCGAGTACCCTGACACCTTGACACAGCCTTAGGCTGTGGAGGCAAATCCTCACCTTTTACACCAGGGTGCCTCTCCTTTTAAGACTCAGTATTGCCTCTCCCTCCTGTTTCGTTGCCCCCCCCCCCCACTTCTCTTCCCCAGCACTTCACCCTCCCTTCACTTCCCTAACAAATAGGAAACAGAGTGCCTGGCCCTGAAGGACAGCAGGGAAGAAAGTTCACCAGAGAGAAAGCCCTGCCTTTGTAATGGATCCTATCGGCTCCAGCGCTGTGTGGCTTTGAGCAATTGCTTGGTGTCTCTGGGTCTGGAGAGACTGGCAATAGAGTCATAGCGAGGATACAACATAAGCCAGACAAACTACTCAAAACCCCGAGGCAGGTGGGGACTGTGGCCTAACGGCTGCCTTAGATGCTCTGCCCATGCTAGAGAGAAAAGCAGGCTGGGAATCGGACATAGCAACATGACACTCAAGTCTTCCCCTTGTGCCCTCGCCCCTGGGTGGGGCTTTCCCAACAGCTGTTTGTCTGGAAACTTGGGGGGGAACAACCTAAAGAGCTGAGAGGAGCTGAAAGGTCAGGGCTGAGCAATGGCGACTGTGGGAAGCTGACGTCGCCTTTCGCCTTTCGAAGGCAGCGGGTGGAAGCAGGGGTGGTAATTGGGAGAGACAGAGAGAGCCGTGAGCCAGGTGCGTGGGCCTGTCAAAAGTCCTGAGCCCAGCAAGCACTTTCTGGGTTATTTTCTGTCAGTATTTATTATTTATTTAGGAGTGTGCTTTTCCCCACCGAGCTCTTGCTGTGGCTGTGGTGAGAAAGGCAGACAGCAGCATGGGGTGAACTAGAAGTGGGGGTCTACCTGAAGCTGAAGCCGTAACCTTGGACCAGCTCTGGGGACTGCAAGACACAGAGGCCCCCAGGGTGGCTCACAACAGAGATTCACGCCAGGCTCCTCCCCAGTGCCACCGAGGCCAATCACAGCCTGGCCAAGCTCCCCTCATGTAGTCTGCTTTCTTTCTATGCAGCCCCAGCAGCAGGCTCTGTGCTGCACCCACTGGGAAGCTGGGGAAACTGGGACACAGAGGTTAGGTAACTCACTGTGACCCTGAAAGGTGAGTAGGCAAAGCTAGGGTGTGGCCACATCGGCTACCTGCCTTTGGTCAAGGTCAGGGAGTCGGGACCTCCTAGATGCCCTCATCAGGGAGAGGCCCCTGAGGAGCATGTCCAATGTGCTGAGCACTGAAGCCAGCCCCACCCAGGCAAATCCAGACTCCTGCTCTCATCTGCTGGAAGCAACACGGGGCCTCAGCTTACCCATCAAAGCAAAGGCTGAGGCCACACCCAGCTTATACTGCATGAGGGCTCAGGGATAAACAGCTACGGGGACGACAGAAGGCACTTGGAGCAGTGCCCACCTAAGGGTGGCCCTAAGGTTGAGCCACGGCAGCAGCTATCAGCACACATTACCCCTCCCACCCCACCTCTGTCCCTAGAAAGTAGAGGCATCAGCAGTGGGAGGCGGGAGATTCAGAGAGCCTGGCTTCCAAGCACCTGCTTTCATACCCAGATACTGGCTTAAGACAGGTGCCTGGCCTCCTTGTGAGCCATCCTCCCCTCTCTCCACGCCTAACTAGTAGTAGCAACAATTCCTCCCCACCTACCTCACAACAGCGCTGCAAGCGTTAAATGAGATCCTACCATCTCCGGCAGTAAAAGTGCCTGCTGAACAGGCATGGAGACCCGAGCTAGCCCCGGCACCACTGGAAAAAGCCCAGTGCGATGGTGCACACTTGTAAAAGAGAGGACAGGAGAGGCAGGGACAGGAGGGTTCCCGAAGGTTTGCCACCCAACCCCCCCCACCACCACCAAACCTGCACACACATCACAGCGCCAGTGAGGTCAGAGGTCAACTTTTCAAGCATGAGTTCTTGCCTTCTACCTCATCCAGCCAAGGTCCCTCATTGTTTATGAAGCCACGCATTCCACTCCAGCCTAGCTGGCCTGTGAGCTTCCAGCGACCGTCCTGTCTCTGCCTTCCATTTCCCTGAAGGAATGCTGGGATTATAAGAGTGTGCCAACACAACTGGGCTTTTGATATGGGTTCCAGAGTAAATGAAAGGACTTGAATACTCAGCAGGTTTGGGGGCCTGGAGAGACAGCTCAGCAATTAAGAGCACTTACTGCTCTTACAGAGAACTCAAGCTCTATCTCCAGTGTTCATGGAGCAGCACACAGCCACATAACTAAGGCCTGTAGCTCCAGTTCTTCTGGATTCTATAGACAACTACACATACACGCATGTATCCACACACACAGAGGCGCATAATTAAAAATAAAATAAATCCTTAAAATAAGTAAATACCCAGTTTTGCAAAAGAAAATACGGTGTGAACAAAAAAATTAAAAAAGTCTTTTTCATGTGAATTATATGTCGAAAGGACCATGCTTTGGATAACTGGAGTGTGCCGAATATGGGGCTAAAATTTGCCTCTGTTTCTGCTTCCTTTAATGCCATGGCGAGATGAAAGATGGTACTCATGGTTCTCTGTCCCCAGGGCATATTGCTCTCAAGTACTGCACATCATCCTTCCCTATGCTGGGCACAAGCCACAGGTACAGCTGGGCCACAAACACGTAAGGGTAGTTGACGGGCCAGCCCGCACTGGGACTTTTCCTGTGGACCTCTTGAATGCAGTGAGAACCCACAGCTGAGGCGGTCTCGGGCCCTCCAGTGAACTTACTAACATTATATAGCTGAACAATCACGGTGCCAAGATGGCTTATTAATATTTATATGTAAACCCATAGACAAATGCTACCCTCGGCCTTCATCAGAAGTGCATCTTTTGGCAATGAAGAGCAATGAATGCACAAACACGTAAGTGCCCAAGATCCTGAGACTAAACGATGATGGTTGAGCGTTCAGCCCCAAACAAGACATTTATACCACCCCCTCTAAGGTTCAGGGATCACCCCGGAGAGGGAACAGTAGGAATGAAAGAGCTGGAAGACAGGGAGAAAAGGACTGAAGCACTGACATCCGGGCATGGGCCAGAGTGCAGCCAGGGCCTCAGAGCAGCTGTGGCCACCTACACAGGGCCTATGCAAGGTGTACCTATCAACAGCCAATCACAGATCAAGGAGGAACTCACCAGGCCTCACCTTTCCCTGCTGAACTGTTGACTACTGATGAATTTGGGAGGAAGGGCAATCATTCTCTTAGCTGCTGACCCACTGAGGAGCCAGACAGGCACCGCGAACAGGTGCTCACTCAGATGATCCTGGCTAAACTCAGTGGGTCTCGAAAACAGACATGAAGCAAGATATAGATGTGAGGAAGAAGCTTATAGGGGGAAAAGTGGGGTTAGAGAGATGGGGGAGGGGGCAAGAGGAGGAGGGGCTACAGAGGTGGGCAGGGCCTGGGGTAAGAGGAGGATGTAGGAGCAGAGGTTGAGGGGGGAGGCTGCAGTGGTCAAAATGCACTTCATGCATGTATGAAACTGTCAGAAAACAGATGTGACAGGAGTTTTAAAGCCATTCAGATCACTTCGATAAAATAAAAGATCTTAAAAGTCTAAAACAAAACAAAAACCAACAACACAGATAACGCCCTAAGGAATGACATCCTGAGTGACCTCTGACCTCCACAACTGCATGCTCGCACCCACACTTGCCCCTGTACACTCAAGGGGGGGGGAGGGGGAGAGAAAAAGAGGCAGGGAGGGAGGGAGAGAGGGAGGAAAGGAGAGAGAGGGGGGAGACAACGCTCTCATTCAGGTGTGCTCTCCACTGGTGCCAGGCATCGCTCTTCCCTTCCTCTTTCCTGTCCCTTCTGCATCCTCCCATCCTTCTGTCTGGAACAGAGTGTCCTTAGCTCAGTGCTCCGCCAGTTACTAACGGCTCTTGTGCAGCGCGCACTCCCGTGTCTCTCTCCCCGGCCCCTCTCGGTTCCGCGCACACATTGGACGAGTCGTACCCGGTGACTTTAAGACTCACATTCATAAAAGCACCGGGCACAGAGAAGCATCAGTGACAGAGAACGGGGTCCCTCAAGCCTGGTAGCTCGAGGCTCAGCAACGAACGAGAGCACACTGTCCTTCGTGGTGGCGTATTTACAGAACTCCTTGAAAAGAATTGTGAGCCATTAATCATGAGTTCTTAGAAAACCAGTCTTCTCTCATTCTCTCTCATCTAGCTAAATGGCCCTGGAAATACAACTCTCGGTTTGCTCGATAAATCCAAGCAGAAAATCACGACGCCCTCGTTCAATTTTCAACCCATACATCGCGTTATGGATTTCCTCCCCCTCCCCCCGCCCCGCTAGCATTTCTCCAGTCCACTAAATATTCCAGACGTACGAGAGTCTTCGTCTGATTCATTCTAATAACTTTTTTCATCAATATGACTTTTGAGATTGCACGGCTATAGCAAATTAAATATTATTTATGACTTTAATCTGTGTCCTATTTGGGGTTTTCCATTCTCGGGGCCAACTTGGCTATCATGGTGATCATATTGTTTCAGACTACTCCTAAAATTAAAACCCACTCCTGGTTTTCAATGCTTTATTGTGCTGGTCGCTCTTGTTCTGTGCCACGCAGCCCGGGATTAATTCTGTTAGCCCAGTGCATATGGCCTCCCTGGCCACCGTCCATTACCCTAGTGGCGGCCGCCTGCAAATGAGCGCTTTAATATCACTTTTTCATCTTTTCGATCACCAGATGCGCTTCCGTGTTCTCAGGCCTTCTGCACGGTCCGTTTCAGACCCCAGCTGTGACCGTGGAGGTCAGTACGCTCTGGTCCCTGTTGCTGCCTCGGGCTGCCTCTCTGTTCTTCCCCACAGTCTCTGGATCACCCGAGCTCTCCGTGAGGCGTTCCTATGTGCCCTTACCTCCATCTACAATGTTCCTTCCGCACCTTTCCCCAAGAACATGCCTTCTCATCCCTCAGGCATCCTCCTCCATCGGCACCTCCTCCTTTCCTGCATCCTGCCCCTGCCTTAGCCCTCAGCTCCATCTGTGCGCGGACCTACTCATCACCCCAGTGCTGTGCATCACTCTGACGAAGCAGAGCAAAAACTGTGTTTGCCTCATTCGCAGATATGTACGGGGGCTCAAACAGTCCAGACCCGTCAGTGGAGAGGGAAAGGGAGGGAAGGGACAGGTCATTGTCAGCCAGCCATCCCAAGGCAGGGGATGCCAAGGCCTCCTATCAAGATGGACATTCTCAGGAACCCTCTCTCTTCCATCCCCTTCTGGAATGTCTAGGGTCCTATAGGGCAGCTCAGGATGGAGAAGAGCAAAGCTCTACCCCACAGCCTGGCAAGCTTTGACTGCGGGAGGTACCAGGAGACTTAAGAGAGTGGTTCACCCCTCCGCGGTAGGACCAAATTAACTTTGCACAGTTGCCAGGGCCAGTAAGTCTTCCCATGCTGGGCTCACAAACAGGCTAAAAGCCTGAGTATGTGACGGGTGAACCCCAGGGTTCAGCCTCTCCACACCTTTCCACAGTAACTGGAGCCCGCTCTGGGGCTGGCCAGAGGCAGCACAAAGAGCATGTGAAGGAGGGCAGTGGTGATCCTGTGGTCCTCCCTATTCAAGGACATGCTCAGGGAACATAGGCAGACAGGCAGGGCCAGGGCAGAGAAGCACAGCCAGCGCGCTGGCTTCCAAAGACGTGTCCGTCAGGGCAGGGAAGATAAGTGGCTGTGTACAGAGGGGATGCCTGCAAAATAGAATGGCAATCTACCTGGTCTCTGTGGGCCCCTCTGCGCTCTCTCTCTCTCTCTCTCTCTCTCTCTCTCTCTCTCTCTCTCTCTCTCTCTCCCCCTCTCTCTCTCCTCAATTGGTAGCCTACAAGTCTCATCAGAGACAGGTGCATCATTCCTCTCTGCTTTCTGGGAGCCTGGCACAATGCCTAGAAGACACCTCCTCCACAGAAGGGTGAAGAAAGAACTCTGGCAGCTAAGCGCCACCAGGACCACCGTCTCCCACCAGCTCCTGAGCTGCACCCACAGCTCTGACCGAGAGCCCCGAGCACAGAAGGTCCCACTTCAGTCTCAGCTGATGATCACAGCAGGTGTCCCTTCCATACAGATCTGCTGGGTCCGAATGTGCTGAAATCAAGGTGACAGATGCAGGGGTTGAGATTTGGGGACAGAGATAAGGTCATGAGCGTGGAGCATTTCTAAAAGAGCTCCAGCGAGCTAGGGCCCTTCTACCCGGGCGGACTCACTAAGAAGATGCCATCTATGACCGGATTACAGAATCCGCCACTGCCTCCATCTGGGGCCTCCTGGCCTCTGAACCTGTGAGAAACCAATTCTGTTGTCTGTGAGATGCCCTGCTTGTGAAGTTTGGTTAGAGCCACGCAGCAACCAGCGTCGTTCTGAGCGACACACACATTAACCCGCTGCGCTCTCCTCACAGCTCTGATGGGCGTGTGTCAAGTTAATCCTCATCTTAGGAGGAAGCCGCAGTGGCCGAGGCCAACGAACAATCCCAAGTTCAAACCCCAGTAGCATCGGGACACAGACCCAGGACCCAGCAACTCACAGTCTGCACAGCACGGAATTGGCAAGGAGTTCAATTTAGGCGCAAACCTCGGGCTGTCTAACATCCCGCGAAGAGCGGTTTAATTTGTGTCGCACTCTTCAAGTGCGCTGGACACAGTCACCTTTCTTACGCTGCTCTCAATTGTGTACTTGTGCGTGTGTGTCCGCGCATGCACGCCTGTGGCGCGTGGATGCCAGAGGTCAACTTTGGGTGCCTTCTTCAATCACTCTCCATCTTACTATTTGAGGCAGGGTCTCTCTCTCTCTCTCTCTCTCTCTCTCTCTCTCTCTCTCTCTCTCTCTCTCTCTCTCAGTGATCCTGGTCCTCGCCAGTTCAGCTGGACCGGCTGGCCAGCAAGCCTCAGGTCCCTCTTGTCTCGGCCTCCCTGGCCCCTGGGATTACAGGCACGCACCACAGCACCTAACCTCTTTAGACGACGCTGGGGGCTGAACTCAAGTTCAGCTTACGTGGAAATGGAAAGCTCCCCGGCCCACTCTGACGTGTTGATCCTTCCACATAACCATCTCGTCCCAGCTCAGGCCTCTTCTACAGCTGCCGACCGCCCAGGCCACGCTCAGTGCGCAGAGCGGTCTCAGCGCCCGACTCCAGCCTGCTGCTTTCTGTATGGAGAGAAGAGGGGAAGTGGAGCATGGACAGAACTGAAAAGGGAATGGCCAGCGTCCTCTAAACCGTGCAGCCAGGCGATGTCACACTCCAGACTCAGGAACAGTCACCTGGCCACGGTGAGGCATCATGGGAATGCCACTCTGAAGAGCCTCAGCAGAGGAGATATTTGTCTATTTGGTTGCTTTCTTTGTTTGTGATACAGGGTATTGCTATGTAGCCCTGGCTGGCCTGAAACCCACTATATAGACCAGGCTCACCTGGAGCTTATTATGTAGACTGAGCCCCCCCCCCCAACGACTCTCTCTATATACAAGGCTGGCCTAGAACTCCCTATGTAAACCAGCCTGGCCTGAAACCCACCGTATCAGCAGTTCTCAACCCCCAAAGGGGTCGCCTAAGACCATCTGCACATCAGATATTTACATTAGTATTCATAACAGTAGCAACATTACAGTCATTGCGGTTATGAAGTATCAATAAAGATAATTGTGTGGCTGGGAGTCACCACGCATGAGGAACTGTATTAAAGGGTCACAGCACCAGGAAGGTTGAGAACCGCTGCACTGTATAGACCAAGCTGGCCTACGCCATGTTGGCCTGGAACTCACTACGTAGACCAGAATGGCCAGGAGCTTGCAATGATCCTCCTGTCTCTAGGAGGATCTGTCTCTGTGCTAGGATCACAGGCAAGTATCGGCTAAGCCCAACTAAGAGAAATTACTTGGAAACAAATACCTTCTCTTTTTTTAAGGACATCTTTCTTTCCCAAGGGAGATGATAGAGGCCTCCCTCCATGAAACAGGTTCTGAGCAGGCAAGTGGTCAGGGGACCCCCTGGGTCTCTCCACCTGCCTCAGAGCTCCCAAGGCCAAGGGACAAAGTGAAGTGGAGGGAATCCACAGCTGGCATGGCCTTCCTGAAGATCCAGCCGATGTCACAAAAACTCTAAGTCGGAGAAGCAGGTCAAGGTCAAGCCATATACAGACCAGAGCACTTGGGCCCAAGCCTAGGAGCTATCGGAAGCTCAGGGAGAGCCTGGGACAGACCCTCCTTGGAGCCTTCAGAGCGAGCATGGCCTGCACACCTGGTTCTCAGACTTGTGACCTGGGAACCCTTGAAGCCACACATTTGTCCCAGGCTCTCCATAGTACTCTGTTAGTCTAGAGCACTTACACAATAAAAGATACATTTGTCTCCATTTCACAGATAGGTAAACAGAGGCAGAAAGAAAAGTAGCTCCTTGGGACCTCAACGGAGGCCAGAAAGACATAGTGTGATCTTGAACTCCCCTCAGGCTGACCCAAGACCCCAGGAACCTGCATGGTGGGGACAGTTTATTTGTGGGCTTTTTTGACTTTGGTTTTTTTTGTTTTCTTGTTTGTTTGTTTTTTTACTTCACAAAGGGCCTTCCAGGCATATGTCAGAGATTCGCTGCAGCCCAGTTCTGGGCAGGGAGAAGCCAGGCCTGGGAGCTGATAGTCTCTGCAGTTAGCAGGTAGTTAGCCTGTGGGAGCCCTCAGCTCATGGTTATTGCCCTTCCCCATGCTCTGTGCTCAGTATTATGGTCTTCAACTTCCTCTTGTTGGCCTCATTTCCTATTAAAAGCATAACCCAAGCCAGGGAAGTTCTCGCCTTTGCAGAGCAGTTTCCTGATCATCTACAAGCCAGGCCCTGCAGTCAAACAAGAGAGTAGCAAGACCCCGAGAGCATTCCTGAACACCAAGGGAAATGCTTCTCTGTGGCGGGCAGTTCAGGCCTGTGGAGTCATGTACCTCATTCCAAGACACGGAGACAGGGAAGTCTACCCCACACGCCCCAATTCTCTCTGGCTTTATAATGGCCATCCTTCTTGTCATTGTGTACCTTCACTGTGTGAGAGACAGGCACATGTCCCAGTTCCCCCCTCCCTGACTGCCAACATGGAGTCCTGAACCCGGTCACTAGTTATTCGGTCCTGAGACAAGATTGAGGGACCCTCTCAGCGCTGTTCTTTAGCGCTGTTTAGTGACTATACAGAATGAGGCTTAAACTCTCTGTGTCTCAGTTTCCTCATCCATAAAAGTGACTTCTGCAAACACTGCACGGCTGAAATTCACACAAAGACCAAACAAGGCCTTGTGTAGAACAAGGCGAGGCAGAGTGGGAGTGTGCAGCGAAGCTGGGCCCTTCCTCTCCTTCCCCCATTTCCTAGCCTGTCTTTGCAACTCTCTAGTTCCAGATGCCACTGTGTCACTTGGGGTCACATGATTTTCCTCTTCAAACAAGCCTGCTTACTACAGAATAAGGGGATTAAGTAAAACAATCCCCAGGATCTTTCTCCCACGGTCCATCTCCCAGTCCCACAGTGCATTTCAGAGTGCCACTCAAAATTCTTCCTCAGCACAGGACTGTCCCAAGTCACTTTGCCTCATGGTTATTTTCTCTAGATTGAAATATTCCCACCTAGGGGAAGAGGGGAGAGGCACATAAAACCAGGAAGTAAACATACAAAGCCCAGGAAGCAAATGAAACTCACAAGGCCCAGAAAAACTCCTAAAAATTACAAGATTCACAAAGCCTTCCACCCCACCCCAAAGGTTATGTAAGCCATAACAATTGCTGGGGAGAGGAGAGACTCTGATCTGCTGAGCAGTCTGCAAAGCCTGCAGGAAGCCCCCGGATGCACATTTCATGAGTGTGGCCCATGCTGGGGTAGGTTTTTCCAGCCATGCAGAAGTCTGGAGTTACCTGTATTCCAGTGAGTAAACCACTAAGCTAAGCTAAGCTAGACACAGGTGAAATTATTTCTTTGGTCTGTCACAGATGCCCTATCTGACAAGAGTAGACTTTGATCATGTCTCTGCAGGGAAAGTCACACAACCCATTTCCAGTGCCAAACAGCAAACACACCAGCATGGAGAAACCAGGAAGGGTCAGGGAAGACAAGGACACCTCTCGAAGTAGACAAGCAGAGTGATTTGTGCAAGAATTGTGGCTCTTCTTAGAAGGCTCTGGCTGGTCTGTTTTTACCCACATCCAGGTAAATATTTGATTTGTGCCCAGAAAGCTGAGGGTGACAATTAGGATCCAGCTCTGTAATGAGATCCTCTCCAACTGGTTGTGTGCCACCTTCCCTGCTTGTTAAGGTGAAACTCTTGCTTTGCAAGTTGGGGCAGAATGCAATCACAAGCAGGCAGAGGACGCTTGCAAACATCTGTAGCTCACTTCTTCCCCAGGCAGCCATCCACCCCTCCACCTCGCTCACACTAGGATTACTCCCTTCCCTGGGCAGGTGAGGCAAACGCTTATCCACTGCCTAATTGTTGAAAGGGATAATATGCTGGATTTCAAAATAATTAGGTGCTGGTAATTAGGGTTTGATGGCTCCGGTGCAATTAGATAGATGGACACAAACACTTTGTTTTTAACCTATGCCGGGGCTAACGACCTCAGGAGGGAATATGACAGCACTGCCTTCTGAAAAGAAGGGAGAAAAAATACCCTGGGAACAGCAGAGAAAATAAATCACAGGGTGGGCTCCTTCCCGCAGGTCTGTTGCTCTGGATACCCAGCCAGATATTCCCTAGACATCAATAATGAAGGATCTCAGGCGCCAAAGGAGCAGGCTCACTCTGGGCTTGAATCCTCTCTGCTGCATTTTATGGACTCCGAGCTGGAGCATGCCCACTTGCCTTCCTGGACCCCAGATGTCTATCTGTAAAATGGGAATGATGATGTTTACCTCGCAGGGCTGCTGGGATTTCCTGGCACCCAGAGGTTGTGGTGGGGATCAAGAGGGTGGTGTGAATGAATCAGGATGCCAGTGTATAGAAGAAAGAGATGAGCAAGGGGTGCAGATGTAGTGGCACACACCTTTAATTCCAGCACTCAGGAGGCAGAGGCAGGCTCTCTGTGAGTTCAAGGCCAGCCTGGTCTCTGTAATGAGTTTCAGGCCAGCTATGGCTGGCTACACAGGAAGACTTTTTCTCAAAAAACAAGGTAGGAAGTCCTTTCCAATCAGCAAAAGAGAACCTGAAGTTCCAGTAATGGAGCTATTTAAAAATCCCTCTTATAGGGCCATAAGCCCTTCCCTAAGCCTGTTTCCTTGTGGCGTCTGGCAAAACACAGCTCCTTCTCCTCACCTGACAACACTCAGGAAACAAGATCCATACAAGATCCATGAGGTCAAACTCAGTGATGGGAACCCAGAGAGCAGAGGAATGGGCAGGAACAGTGGGTGCAGTGGCTGCTGGGAGCCCTCCCAGGGACTCCTGCTACTCGCAAGGCAGGTGCAGGAGCAAGCTAGCAAATGACGAGCCCAGGGTCCATGCAGGGTTACCTATCGGACACTTGTCTTCTGAGTCACTGCGCTCTCAGAGCCCAGGGCTTGGGGCCAAAAGGAAAGAATAGGCATCCAGCCCCTGCCATGAGCTGTTGCTGTATAGACAGGCAGTGCATGACATCTGAAACACACAGGGGGCAGAGTGATCAACTCAGGGCCAGTGGAGGCTGGCTCTTGAAGCATGAGTCTGTGTGACTGGAGCAGGGGTAGAGCTAAGAAGAGGAGAAAGAAGAGTGGTAGAGAAGGGAGGAGGAGGAGGAAGAAGAGGAAGGAGAGGAAGATGAGGGGGAGGAGAAACAATAACTCTCCTGACAACTGTAATAAGAGACAAAGTCTATTTTGTCTGTCTCCCAATCCTCCATGGCTCTGACAGCCCCTGCCCAGATGTCTTTGTTTCACACCCTTCATCCCACAACACCACCAATAGACTAAAAACTCCTAGGAAAATTGAGCCCAGAATCACCAGTCCCCAAGGGGGTGGCCACCAGGGGATGTGGAGTAAACCCATAGTGGGTTCAAATGTTTTACATGTAGCCAAGAGGAAGGGGTGGGGCTGGACAGCATGAAGGCTCCGATCAAGACTTTCTTCATGTCCTCAAGATAGAAGGTCCAGTGTGATAGAAAGCCCCCAGAATTCTATTGCTGGCAGAACAGAGCTGAAGCAAAGACCTCGGGCACTGGGTGGTCAGCACCGTGGACAGAGCCAGGAGCACTCTGCTCTCAGTCCTTTGTGCTCTGTCTTCCATACCCATGTTCTGACTCGTTTTCCCCTTAGAACATTCCCTCTCATGTTAGCAAACCTGTTTTTCTGGGGCCCATTCACATTTGCAGGACCACAGTGGGAAAACTTTTCTGGGTACTATTTTGATCCTAATTGCAAAGTCTCTAATTAGATGGAGGGGTATCTCAACACCCTCAGTGAGTGGTGTGGGTGGAGGCCAGAGCCCACCAGGATTGTGAGTGTGGGGCCAAGGGAAGAAGCAGGGCAGATGTCTAATTGACAACAAGGCTCTCCTGGTGCCTAGCGAGTCCCAGGCTGGTGCTGCCTATAATCTCCCCATTATAAGACAGAAGCCCACGGGGCCTTGCACTGGTGGGCTCTGACTCTTTTCTGACCTTGGGGAGTTGTGTCCCCCACAGGAAGACTATGGTAGCTTCAGAGAAACTCCTGAGCAAGAACTGTGCCTCAGGTAACTCTGTGGAAGAACAGAAATTTAAGAGCCTAAGATTGGTCCACAGCAGTGGGGATGGAGGGGCACCCGAAATAACCAATCCAATCCTGGTTCAAATGCTTTTGCACAGACTGCAGCAAAGGTCGTGTGGGGATCCTGGGCTCTTACTGTGAAGATAGCTTTGTTCAAGTCACTGAACTAGAAACCAGGCAGAGAGACTGTTGTGGAAGGAGTCCCCCCAAAGTCTATTGGTACCAGGGCAGATCTTGGGAGAGGGATCTATGGAGACTCAGCCTATCTCCTTGGCTGCGGCCTCATAGAGAAGCTCCTGCAATGTGGACACTGCTTTCCTGTGACCCTCTGCCACTCTCCCAGCCATCTTGATGTTGTGTGTGTTATGTTCAAGGCATGTGCTTGGCTCACAGGGTAGTTAGGCACATGGGGAAACTTAGTAACAATGTGCCCATTCGTCCCAATCCCTATATCTCCATGGGAAAGGCAGCTCAGCGGCACCCCTTAGGTGCAGCCTGGGATGTCCTTGAGATGTGTTTATTTTAACTTGGGGTATATGGCTACTTAGGGAATCTTCATTGCTACCATTTTGGTCAGGCACAGGAATGCCACGTGGTCAGCTGTCCTGTATAGCTGGAGACCCTTCCAATCCACCCAGACAGAGTCAGAGGCTCTCCATGCTCTGACTCCAAGGCACAGCCAGAAGGATAACATGCAACAGGACAGGAGCTTCATTAGGGAAATGAATTTGAGAATTGAAACTGTTTCAAAACAACTAGAAAGTTACCACTGCTGTTAGCAAAGACACTGAACTCCCACACTGCCTTTCCAAGGTGCAGAAGCCAGAAGAGACAAGCTAAAGATAGAGGCTTTGCTCTGGCTTCGGCAAGGGAAAACAGAACCTCACCCCCTCAAGCTGTAGAGGGCTGTGAGCACTGGAGGAGAAAGGGCATTTGCAGCTGGGATTGGGGGTTCACAGAGGAGGGGGCACTTCAGCCTGGAGAAGGCGAGATAGGTGGAAAGTCTGTCCATTCCGAGGAAGGAACTAATGCACTGTAGAGAGTGTTTGGGTTTGGCCAGACCACCACACCAGGTCACATGGCTCCTCAGCACAATCTCTCAGGCTCACCGGGACCACCGACTCAGAAGGAGCTCAGGGATCTCAATTTGGATGCAGAAGCAGACCTCTTATGGACCCATAACTCCATAATTGGGTGGGAGGGGTTGATCAGACACGGAAAGATCATGATGACCTTTGCAAAGATAAGCTTTTCTCAGAGGGACCACAGGAGCGTTCGACAGGCAATGCTGTGGTTGTGGGGGAAATATGAGTTTGAGGAGGGGAGACGTTGGATCTACTGCAATAGTCCAGGTGCTAAGTAGCAATGGCCCAACTATAGCAAAGGCAGCAGTTACAGGAAGAGGGGGTGGGAGCGAGGGACAGACTTTAGGCAGATCTCAACAATGATTGGATCGCGGGAGAGAACGAGGGCAGCCAGAGACATCTTATTCAAGATGCCTTTGGCTGTTTTTAATATAAAAGATAAATATAAACACATATGATTATATTCCTTAGGTCTTATCTGATTTGAAGAAACAGACTTCTCTCTCTCAGTGCCCAAAGATTCACAATGGCTCAAGACAGCACTAATAATGATGTTCTTTACAGCATCTGAACTCGGCCTTCAGCAGTGTGGGCACCGAAGGGTCAATATGACTAAATTGGCAAGCCTGTCAATGAGTGAAATTAATTTTCCTTTCCTGCTGCATCACTAAACAACATTTCAGGACACCGTGGTAATATTTGCTGCCCATTACCATGGCCATGTGATAGAGAGAGAAAGAGTAAATGAAGACACAGAGAGGAACAACTATCTTCTCCCAGTAAACTCTGCTGAACGGGCATTTGTTCCAGTGGGCACACAGCCCCCAGGATCTTGTCTCTGAATTTGTCACATTTGCAGCCGAGAGACCTTTGTCCTTTGAACGTGAGGAAATAGATTTTAACACCTCTCCCAGTTTTAACCTGGACCCGAATTCTGTCTTATAGAACAGATGGTCTGGCCCACAGCGAGACCTTAGAGATCAGAGAGTCCTGCCTCCTTATTTGAAAACCAGAGAGAGGCTGAGAGAGGATGCCACATAGCGGGGAGCCAGATCTGAACCCGAGGCTTTCTGAGGCAAATACAACTAGGATCTGTGTGTGCTGCTGGGGAGGGGATGACAGTAGGGGTTGGCCATTGTAAGGTGGGGAAGAAACGGTTCACTCCCGGCGTGTGGGTGCGCACGTGCACGTGGGAGCACTGAGCACCTGTCATGTGCCAACACTCCGCAGGGTCAATGTCCCTTTCTGAAGATGAGCACGGGCTCCTCAGAACAGCTGGCTGGCTTCGCTATCCACACACATGAGAGTCAGCATCAGAAAACCAGCCTGAGGTTGAGGGTACACTCTGCAGCTCAGAAAGAGGTTCCTCTGCCCTCACCAGCCACAGCCGAGCCCTCTGCCAGGTCTGCCCTACACACTCCCAATGGGCAGGAGCTAGATGCTCAGTGGGTCTGGGGAGGGGGTGCTGAGGCTCTGGAGGAAAGAGGAGCAGCAGCCACTGAAGAGTAAGGCCATAGTGAAGCCCTCCATTCCCAAACCAGTCCCACGCTCTGCCCCAGCTCCAACATCCACCTGACTACACCTAACCGCTTCTTCTTCTTTATTTTTTTTTTTTCCTTGTCTACTGAAAAAACCTGAGTTCTGTTTTTCTCTTCAATGGTGACAAGGACTTTTGTTGCCCTCTGGTTGACAACATGGAGGACAAAGTTGGATTTGCCAGGAAGTGTTTGTGTGCTTGTATGTGGGACTATGCAGTAGGCAGTAGGCAGCTGGATAATGGGGCCCCTGTGGGAGAAGAGCCAGGGCCTTGTTTTTCTGCACCTCAGTCCTTTTGGGCCATACCACTAATTGGAACTTGCAGTCCCATTAATGAGCATTCTCTCCAGAGAGCCCTATGACCATTTTGCCTCTAAGTCCCTGCCTAATGGACTATTGAACCACAGAGAACCTCATGGCTTTTGTCCCTATTGGACATGCAACAGTCCCCAATTAACCCAGGACTTAAAAACAAGGCAGCGCAGCAACCTCCAGACCAGCCCTGGGGAAAGGGCTGATGTCATTCCTCTCCATCCCAGGAAAAGGCCAGCGAGGCTACTATCTGAGCAGTGGACACCAGGCTCCTCGGTGACCAGGAATCAATTGCCACCCTCAGGATGCTGCAGCCCTGTTTGGAGTCATTAGGAGTCTGACCCTGACCCCAGTGGGTTGAGCCCTTGGGACCCACTCTTCCCCTTAGCTGCCTGAAAAATGGGGTCCATTATGAAAGTCCAGTCCACATCCCCTTGGGATGGTCCAAAGGGAAAGGAGCACCTGGATCACAGCCACAAAGATTCAGAACATGTGGCAGTCTAATTAAAGGTAGATAAAATCGCAATCCGTTCCTGCTCACAATCCTTCAATGGCTCCCTATCACCTCTGGAGTACAACACAAGCTCCTGAGGTGGAATACAAGGCCTCGGTCTGCATCAAGTCCCTCTCCGCACACACTTCTCAAACAATATCTCTGAAAATCCCATCACTCATGGCGCCCACACACCCTTGTCTTTTCATACCCCGGACCTTGCAATGTCTCCACCAGACCTGTCTTTCTTCCAAGACTCACTGCAGGTTCATCCCCTCGAGGAAAATGCCAGTCACCCCCTCCCTGACTCACCACTACGCAGGCAGGTCGCTCTCTCATTGTTCCCACAACAACCTCTATTGACTACGTGCACCGCAGTCACTGCTGATCTCTGCCCGCCCCCCCAGCCCCGAACCAGTGACTGCAGTGTCTCTCTCTGACTAGTCCAGCACTTCCCAATTCAGTTCTTGTGACATCTGGGGGGCCTGTGAACTACTGCACCTTGTGACAAAGAAGGGGGTCTGCAGGTATTACCAGGCATCCTGTGGGGTAACAACGCCCAGCCCAGTTGGCCACTGGGACAGACCAGAGAGTAAGAACATGGAGAGAAGTGAGTGTTCCTTCTCCCTGGGTCTCAGACTCCTCGCCTGTGAGGTGGGGACAGTGACGTACAGCTTGCAGGTTGCAGAGATCAAGTGAACAGGCAAGCAATGCGCATTCCTCTCCTCTACAGCCTTATTCTAAAGAAATGGTTCTCAACCTTCCTCATGCTGCGACACAGTTTAGCACAGTTAACACAGTTCCTTTAGCACAGCTCCTCATGTTGTGGCGACCCCAACCATAAAACGATCTTTGCTGCTACTTCATAACTGCAATGTTGCTACTGTTATGAATCGTAATATAAATATCTGGTTTACAGGTAGTCTTAGGTGACCCCTGTGAAAGGTGTTGACCCAGAAGGGTCGCGACCCACAGGTTGAGAACTGTTGTTTTAAAGCATAGACAATCAGTGTTAGGCTGAGAGTCACTTGATCATACTGAGTGTGCCAACCAGAAACCTTCACACATTCTACCCACTGTGTTCCCACCTTGACTACTATCCATCTGGGGCCAGAGGCTCACCCAAGATCCGGGTCTTTACCTGGTTAGTGCACCACTGGCGCCACCCTCTGCCTCTAGGTCAGCGGTGTTTCTTTCCAGAAGCTGACAGATGTCCTCCCCACTCTACCCATCCTCAATTTCCAACTCGTGCCACCTGTGTTTCCCATATGGCTCCATCCCACAATCCCAGTGAGCTAGGAACTCTAGGAGGTCTGAGAGGAATAGAAAGGTCACCTCTTTCTCCAGTGCCTGCCTTAGCACTGACATTCATTCTATGGTGGGAGTTGGGATGGATGGATGGATGGATGGATGGATGGATGGATGGATGGACATGTGAATGGGTGGATAGATGATAGATAGATAGATTTAGGTAGGTAGATACATAGATAGATAGATACATAGATAGATACATAGATAGACAGACAGATTGATCCTAGGTACTCAGAAAGTATAAAAAGAGGAAAAAGGAAGGAATGCCCTTTGCAGTGGGGCTTGTGTTGGAATGTTTTCTGGTACTGAGTTTGAGAACTGGCTACTGAATTTCTAAGTCTTCTACTGTGGCTCCACAGCCATCCACAGCAGCCCCTGTGGGTAGCTTTGTATCTCTCTCCAAGTTCCCCCAGGAAAGAACACCCCCAGGATTCTGAGCAACTCACCCAGTGTCAATCCTCTCTTTCAAATTAACATAGATTCTGGCCCCACAATCACAGGCAGCACCAGCAGGTGCTCCCTGGCAGAGGCGGCCTTTCTCCCAGGACAAATGGAGAATCCGCTATCCCCTTGTCCCCTCCCACCCCCAAGAGAGGAAGGGAGGAGGGGGGAGTCAATCCTTGGGAGCCTTGCATCTTGCATCTCAAGCTTATCTTTACAAAAGAAGCCGTGTTTGCTGGGAAATATTGTACAAAAGGATCTCTTCCCACAGGCGGAAAAAATGTAATCATCTCTTTAGTGGGGAAAAAAATGCAGTTCCTTAAAAACACAGCCATTGCCTGCATATGGTCTGTTTAAATGCATTTTATTAAGATTTATACCACTTAATGGTGGCTCAAAGAATGGCTACATAAACAATATCATTTCGATGTGGGAGGGCTGGAAATAACTCCTCACTGGAGCCAGTCAGAGCGCAGAACTTGAGCACGTTGGTGTGGTAGCGTTCAATTAATGTCAGGCCTTATGGGTTTCAATCTGGCTGGAAATATATTTAAACAAATGAATAGATACAAATGTTGGCTCTTCGGCCAGCCAGAGCTTTAAAAAAAAATCCATTTTCCATCCCATTTATAATAAGAACTAATTTGAATGTAATTTATCTAAAGCACGACATTCCCTAATTTTTACACGCAACCATTACTTACAGCTTAAGTAATAGTTATATCCGTGGATCTCAGTGCACTTAATTGAAAATAGATGCTATTAAAATGCAAGACTTAATCCGTCAAAAATAAAAAGCATTATCCTAAAGAATAATTGAATACTCAGGCTCAGACCAAGAGGGAAGAGAGGGGGAAAGGGCTCTTTTTTTATTTTTTAAAGAGGAAAAAAATACCTCCCCTTTAAATACAGTACTTCTCTCTCTTTACGTGGTATTAGAATTATGTCAGAGTGAAATTAGCCACTCTCGACCCGCCATTTCAATTCCGATTACCGTCGCCTCTCATCCCCGTGTCAGACTTGGCACGGGAGTCAGATCCGTCTGCCGAGGAGTGACATGTCAAGGCTGACAGTGACAAATTGTCACTAAGTGAGGAATAACACATGACAGGGCGTGTGTCCGTAATGAGGCACATGCATGCCAGCCAGCCTCGGGCCGCGCGAGGCTGAGGGCGGAATGCTGGAAGCTCTCCTGGTGCCCCAGGTTCTCATTAGGGCCCTGTGCCTCCCTGGATGGGGGGCTTCCGTCATTAAAATAAATAAATAATAAATGTGCGCCTAAATGAACAACACACAGACAAAGCCCGGTTCCGCGTTGTCATTTTAAAACAGGAATTCGCACATTTGTGAAATTTTTTTTTTTTGGGGGGGTGGCTTATGAATAAAATAAAGCCTTCTTGGAGGCCTCCAGCCACGTCGGGTTCTTCGCTCCCTGTTCCGTACCACCAAGATCAAGGAAATGGGAATGGCGAGAAGAAATGACCCCTCATGCATTCACAATATTCCTCTGAGCACTTTGAAAAGAACCCGTCACCACGAGGCACAGAAGGGGGTTTCTAACTGTCCCCTGACATAAATGACTTTGTTTTCACCCCAAGCAAAATGCAAACGGGTTGGTGGGGGCAGTAAAGGCAGGTATGAGATGTCATCATAAAAATTAACTCAAGAGACCACAGAAATAGAAAAAATTAGGGATGGTTGCTGGGTCCCTGTTGCTTTGTTTCATTTCATTCTGTTGTCTTTAATTTCCCACAGGAGCTCTGGGAGGCTGTGGGCTCTTCCCGTAAAAAAACAAACAAACAAACAAAAAAAAAAACATTCTTATACCCTAGCCATGGGGACATATAAAGTTCTGCTGGTTGTTATTGGATGGATGGATGGATGGATGGATGGATGGATGGATGGATGGATGGGTGGATGGATGGGTGGAGAAAGGAGATAGTAGCTGGGTGGGAGAAAGAAAACTGGATGAACACAGAATGAATAGCTGGATGTGTGGGTGATGGATAGGTCGACAGACAAGGGATGGGTAAGGGACAGATAGGTGATGTATAAGAGATAGATAGGAGGGTTGATGAGGGATGGAAAGGTAGATAGGTAGGTGAATAAAGGATGGATAAACAGGTGGGTGAGGATGGATAAATGGTTGGAAGACAGGTAGATGAACGGAAGATGAACAGATGAGGACTGGATAGGTGTGTGGGTGGGAGATAGATCAGTGTATGGATGGGATGGATAGAAGGGTGAGTGAGAAGTGGATAGAGGTGTGGATGACAGATAAATAGGTGTATTGATAAGGATGGATGAGTGGAAGGTGAGAGAGGCATAGGTGAGTGGATAAAGGAGAGATAGGTAGATGGATGAGGGATGGATAAGAGAGTGGAAATGAATAGGTAGTCGGATGGGAGATGGATGGATGGAGGGGTTAGGAGTGGATAGGGTGTGGATGGGAAATAGGTACGTGGATGGATATGGGATGGATAGGTGGGTGGATGGGACATGGATGGGGGGATGGATGCAGGATGGATGGTTAGATGGAAAGATGGATAAGTGGATGGATGGGGAGCAGATTAGTAGGCAATGGTGGGAAGATGGATGGATGGTGAATGGATGGTGGATGGATGTGTGTTGGGATGAATGGATGAACTCAGGGATGTGTTAGAGGATGACACACAGGCATGGCTGGGACAGATGCTTGGGGGAATCAGCTATCACATCAAGAGCTTAGACTATGTCAAGGTTAGGGGTTTGAAGTCAGAAGTGGCACAGTCACATCTGTGCGCAGAAAAATGACCTAGCTTCAGCGTGGGTTGTGAGTGGACGGAATGAGTCAGAAGCTGGGTGACCAGAGAGAAGTCTGCAACCAGCGCCTACTAAAACAGCCAGGCATGAGATGAAGTACTTAGGAGGGTAGAGTGAGGCATGCAGATGTAGGGGTGACAGAGCAGCCAGCGGCAGTTGGTTAGCTGGCTGAGCTGTTGAGGGAGAGAGTTCCGCCTTGTTCTTCAGGTTCAAGGCAGCATGTGGGTAGAACTAAAACCAATGGGGTGGAAGCCGACTCTCTGATCGAGGGCCTTGCTTGCCCATCATACAGTGTACACTTCCTGCTTGTCCAACTCCGGTGTAACTGGGGCTCATGCTCTAAATACCAGAAGCTTCTATATAAGTGCATTTTCCCTCTTAGTAAAAATATCATGGGCATTTTCTTTTATCCTTTTTCCTATGATATAATTTTAATGGCTGTTCTAAAGATTGGAGGCGCCCTCAGTTTCCACTGATAGGAACTTAATAATACTATGCCCGTCAATAGGATACATTTTAATAAAAAAAAAAAAAAGATACTGCACATTAAGGGGTCATGGATTCATATCCTGGTACCCCCTGACATATTTATCTAACCTAAACCTTTGGGCTGGTGAGACGGCTCAATGGATAAAGGTTCCTGACACTAAGCCCGATCCTATATGGTAGAGGAAGAAAAACCTCTCCAATCTTCTTGTGCATGCTGTGGAGCACGCAGGCATGTGCGCGTGCACACATACACACATACACACACACACACACACACACACACCACATACCCTGGCAACACACTCCAGCATCTCTGCTGGGTGCTATGTGAAAACACCATCATCCTTGTGCCACCAGGAACCTCAAAAGATGGAGCTCCTGCAAGGAGCCTATCTGAAGACTCCCCCTGATCACACTGCTTGCCACAGCGGTGGCGTTGCTTCCAGTGGGAAAATCAAAATGTGGCTCTAGGACATTGTGTGACGTTGGGGTGAAGCTTCCAGTCTAACACAACTGCTGCTGGAATCAGGAATCTTGGCAGCTATGGATCCTCCAGAATGCTGCCCTGTGCCTCCCAGACCGGGACCACTCAGCTCCAGCAGGGAAAGCACATCCCAGCCCGAGCCCACTGCCCTGGGAAACCCAGAGAGCAGTGACTGTTAATGGGTCTCTTTGTTGCAGGCACTTCCTGCTCTCTGCAGGACGGCTTGGCAGAAGCGACGGCTCCCTACCCTACCCCCACCCCATCGCTGCAACCTAACCCTCTGGTCCCAGGAAGTCAGAAGCTCCAGAACGGCTGGTCCGATGTTGACACAATGGTGGATGTACAAGGACATAAAAATTTCTACACAGTGTGCCGGCAAACTCCCTGAGAGGCCAGGGTGGGAGGGAGATCCCGTGCCAAGCTCGGTGCTGGCAGGGGTGAGCCTCCAGCAGAGAGGGAGGCTCAGGAAGGCTCCGGTCCACCTAATTAATTTCAAGTGTTTGGGGAAATCAGAGAAAATTTGCTGAAGACAAATCCCAGGCCTCCAATTGGACCGTAGCTCCCCTTTGCTCATTCTCCCCTCAAGTCTAGTTCTCATGCAAATGTGTCCCCAGCCAACCCCTCTCCTCCTGTCATGGCCCCTCCCTGACACCAGACTTCACCGAGGGGGAGCTGGCCCTCCCTCTCAGGGCTCAGGCTTTGCAAGCCTGGAAACCTAGGCTGACAACCTTCACCCAGGCAACAAGTGAGACATTCGTGCCCACAGATTTGAGTCTGTGACTGGTCATTGGCTGTAGGGGTGCCCCACCTGGGAGTGCTCACTCCAGGGACACAGGCAAACACTGACTACACCCCATTGTTGTTCTGGGCAGTCCCTGAGTCTTGAAGCTAAGGGAAGAGGCACCATGTGAAGCAGGCAAACTCAAACACCACACAAAACGCCAGAGGGAGACTTCCCGGCTGGGTGAGCACAGTGGGGACGATGACCTGAGGGCAGAGGGCAGGAGGAAGATTGACAGAGCGGGCAGGGGCAACATCCAGGCCAAGACAGCAGCCTGGTTCAGGTGAGCCACGCAGGAAAGTGACCTAGCTGTATTCCAGAAACTGGAAAAGGACAGATTGCCAGCAAAAGTGAGGAATCCACAGAGGAAAGGGCTGACCAGCAGCCCGGGGCAGCCAGGGTGCGGATTTTCTTCTATGCCTGGAAGCTATGGGAGGGGTCTCCCAGTGTGGAGAGAAGGGGCACACAGGCATTTAGATCTGCCACTGCTGCTCATCCTCGAAAAGAAAAGGACAAACTGCAGGGCTCAGTAGGCCTCTACATCGGCAGGCTCACCTTACTGAGGACGGACAATACTGCCCAAAACTGGTTTTCTGTCATTATCCCTTGCCAGTGGTGGTCAACCTTCCTAACGCTGCAACCCTTTAATACAGTTCCTCATGTTGTGGAGACCACCCCCCAACCATAAAATTATTTTCATTGCTACTTCATAACTGATGGGCTTAGGAGACCCCTGTGGAAGAGTCTTTTAGCCCCCAGAAAGGTCACAACCCTCAGGTTGACTTAGATGATACAACAGATATTTAGTCACCATTTACCTCATAGTTACTAAAGTTCTAGAAACTTAGAAAACACACGGATGAGAGCAGGTGACATGCAAATAACATACACCCTTTTACAAAGAGACCCAGCATCCATGGACTCACATTCACTGAAGTCCTGGGACCAGTCCTCACTGGACAGTGTGCAGCGGCTGGATGTCTCTTTTTTTTTTTAAGATTATTAATTTACTTAATTTGCATGAGTGCTTTGCCTGGGTGTATGTCTGTGCACCATATGAATGACGTTCCTGTGACGGCCAGAAGAGAGCGCTGAGCACTGAGACCACTGAGCCGTCTCTTCACCCCCCACCCACCCCCATATTAGCCACTGATACAACCAGTTGAGAGGAAACCAGGACACACAGAAACGAAACATCTATAGACCAACAAAGAGGAGACAAGAACTAGTCACCAGGAGAGACATCAAACTTTGTGCAGGAGAAACACCAATAAGCCCACAAATACAAAAATATGCCACATGGAAATAACTGGGAGGCTGGAGGTACAGCTCAGTGGTGGAATGCATGCTTAGCGTGCGCAAGGCCTCGGGTTCAATCCCCAAAACACACACACATACACACACACACACACACACACACCACGTTAACAAATAAATAACTAGGAGATGCAAGTGCAAATTTGGGTCTGTGTTGAGAAGTTGTAGAGGGCTCAGCAGCACTGTCATTCCACTAGGAACCAATGTGGTTACTGAGGAATGAACGAAAATTTTTCAATACCCGGGGGGGGGGGGGGTTGTCTTTCAAATGACTACGACATCACCGAGATAGAACTACAGACTATATTTGGGGTGCTGCTATTTACTAAACACGGCCGTTGGCTACTTCTTTTGGTTGCAAGTGTGTGAGAAAGCTTGGACACACTGAGGAGCCAGACCTGAGGACATGTAAGAACCTACGAGCTACAGAAGGCAGGACTACCGTGGGATGAAGCCACGAGGCTCCTGACCATAACCACAGCTCTGGAGAAGGCTGAACCAGATAAACCAAGAACAGTGCTCAGCTGGGGGGCGGGGACAGAATAGTCTGATCCCCTGGGGCTGTGAGGACTGTCACCCTCATTGACATCTATATCAGGAGAAGCTCAACATGGCTGACAGCTGGTCAGGTTCAGAGGAAATGACCCAGTAGATTGAATCGAGTCCAAGAAAAGGTTATGTCCAAGTTGGACCCTCTACAGCTGCTATAGAAACTTCTGGAGAGTGAGGCATCTGCGGGGGCTGTTCTAGAAAGAACTGCCACATAAGATCCCACTGGGTTAAGAGTAGGCCTAACCCACAACCAGTAGCCTTCTGGAAAAGTGGGCAGTCGGGGGTTTGAGACGCAGAACCAGGGAGAAGGCTGTGAGGTGGGACAGTCAGACGGAGAGCTGCTACTATAAGCAGGGACTGGGCTCTGTCATAATTCGGTATGCAGCTACCCATGCCGGGCGGACAGCCAAACAAGGAAATGAGCTCTGCCACCAGCCTAGGCCTTAAGATAGCAGCCTCCCATGAGGGAGCAGCATCTTCTCCAAGACCAGAGGGAGAGGAGACGAACCTGTGCTGGGTCAGCTCGTCTCCCCTGCTTTGAGCTGTGTGGTTTGAAGGGATCTGTCATTTCCCTCTCTGAGCAGCCAGGGCCCACGTGCCAGTGGCCTTGTTGGACCTTAGGAGCCATCAGCGCAGAGCCCCGGAGTGTGTCTGCTGGCCTGAGATGGCTCAGAGCCATCACCAGGTGAGCTTGTCACCAGATGGTATCATTTCCTCCAGGGGAAGGCCTGGGGGAGGGTGGCTTCCAAGATGCCTTGGGAAGATTGGGTGCTGTAACAAACAGGGCAGTAAAAACCCAAATCCAGGCTCTCACAGCTCTAGACCTGGCAACATGAAACCAAAATGTCAGGCAGCCTGGTTTCTCCTGAGTGTTGGAAGCAGGACCTGCGGGCCCTGTCTCTCCTGGTGGCGTTCCTGGGCTTGTAGACAGTAAGTCCTCTGTGTCTCCACATCAAACCTCTCTGAGCTCTTCTTCTAAAGACCCCGGATCTGTTAGATGCCGCCACCATCCCGTGTCCTCATTTTACCACAATGCCATCTGTAAACACAGTCATGTTCCCAGGAACTGGAGGACTGGCCTTATCTTGGGGGTTCAGGGGGCATCTCTAATGCAACACATAAAACTGGAACCCCAAACACATGGACTACAGCTCTTGGTTACGCCTCACCCAGCGGAGTGTCTGAACCTTTCCGGCAGTCAGTCTAGCACCAACTTCCCGGGGAGCTGAATAAAACGGCACAAAGGGGCCGACAGGGCAGCAGGGAGGGGGGACAGCGGCACACTGTGTGGTTCAAATCACCGCTCTGTACTTCCTGAGTCTTCTTTGGTTTTTTTGTTTGTTTGTTTGTTTTTTGTTTTGTTTAAACCAAATAAGCCTCAGTTGTCTTTCCTATAATGGAGGGCTAGAAGCTGAACTGTCCCCGAGTGTCCTGTGAGTACACCTGTTGATGCCCAGACCGGTGCCAGCACACAGAAATCCTCAGGAAACCGGCAGGTGCCCATCACCAGCGTCTGGCACGCTGTTCTTCACACGTGTAAGAAAGTGAGAGGAAGAGGAGAGGTGGCCTGCGAGCCCCTAAGCTAACGCGCCTTTTACAGGGTTTAGTTTGAATATAAAATGCCCCCGACGGGCTCATTTGTTTGAGCGCTTGGTTTCTGGTTGTTGGTGCTGTTCTAGAAAGTCATAGAAGGTTTGGGAGGCAGAGATTTGCTGGAAGCAATGGGTCACGGGAGGTGGGGGTGGGAGACGCTTGAGGTTTATTGAACAGCCAGCGCCACTTTCAGCAGTCTCTGGCTGCGCCTGCGATGCGATCAGCCACCTCCCCCTCCCACCGCACGTCGTTCCCCACTGTGATGGACGCTGTCCTCTGGAACTCTGAACCCCGCTTCTCTTGACTGACAGCGATGGGAGAGCGGCTCCTCTCACCGCCCGGCCTCACCGAGGAATAGACGCCCCTGGCGATTTACAAAGATTGCTGCCTCCGCCGCTGCTGTAGCGGGTTCCCATCAGCAAATCCTCCATGGGAAAAGGTGGGTTCGCGGCTGCTCCCACTGTCGACTGGCAAACGTTTTATACTTATTTACAAGGCAGCGCAATTATGTGTAATTATTCCATAATGCAAACACATTACGAATACTTACAGCGCCCCTTTCCCCTCCTCCTAAGGAATCTGGCTGAACTCGGGGTTAAAGATATTTTGTGTAATTGAAATTTGGAGCAGGTGTGAGAAGGGAAAGAGAGCCTCCGTGGCTGGGGTTAAGGAAATTGCAATGAGCGTTCTTTTTAAAACAGGAAAGCTGTTCTACAAGCAGAATCTTCACGGACAAACACAGTATGCTGATAACCCGGGAGCTCTCCCAGAACGGCAGCCCTTCCCTATGGTGCTGCTCCTTTCCGTTTTTGAAATTCTGTATGCGTGAGCGTGGACCTGTGCGTGACACAGCGCATCCGTAGGTCAGAGGACAACTTGTAGATTTTCTCCTTCCGCCATGTAAGCTCCAGGCGTAGAGCTCAGTTCTACAGCCTTGGCGGCAAGTACCTTTTCCTGCTGAGTCCTCTTGCTGGCACTGCCCCTCCCCCCCACCTCCATACCCCACCCGTCCCTATAGTCTACTTTTCCTGACATTTTTATTGTCCTGCCTCCTTGACTCAGGAGATTGGTCTCATACCCACAGCACACAGTAGAGTACTGAGCACACAGTAGGCAATCCATGAATCCCTGTTGGGTAAGCAAGTATGGGCCAGTGAGATGACTCAGTGGGTGGAAGCATTTGCTGGGCAAGCTTGAGGATCTGAGTTCAATCCCCAAACCCACGTTTAAAAAGCCAGATATGGAGGCTTGCATCCGTGCTCTTCTGGGAGATGAGAAACAGGCACAAGAGAATCTGCCAGGAGCTCATTTACAGAGCACAGCAAAAGAAACTACAAGAGAGACTGCCTCAAAAACAGACACAGAGAAAACTTTGAGAGTTATCCTCTGACCTCACGCCTGCCGTGTCATACACCCACTGCATCACGCATGCGCCTGTGTGCATGCACACACATACTCATGCACAAGTAAATAAATAATAAGCATTAAAAAAAAGCAAGTTATATAAATGTTCAAGTCATTCCCGGAGGGGAAGCGGGACAAAGAATTAGCATTAAATGGGCATTCGCTGTATTTACAGTTTTGTGTAACCCTCAAGTACATTCTCAGGTCTAGTGTTCCATGCCCAACGCACAGATGAGGAAACTGAGGCCCAGAAATGTTATGTGGTTTGCCCAAGATCACACAGGTTCAAAACTGTAGAGGTGAGCGTTCCACTCAGGCCTCAGCCCCCTCCCCCCACAAACCATCTTCTGTATCCAACTCAATGTGCCCTCACAGCACATTTCCTGCACCCCGTCATCGACATTGTTAATCACACAACTGAGTGGTCACACTGTCACCAAGAAGCCATCAGACACGAGCAGCGTTTGCAAGGAGGACCGAGGACATGGGGAGGCTATTGTGCGGGAGCAGGCTTCCCTGACATCTGGATGGAAACTTGAACTACAGCCTCCCAGTCTGAACTTGCCCTTGGCCCGCTTCCATATCAACTCACAGCAGACAGACAGCCATCTGTCCTGGGCCCTGCCCTCTGAGGGCCTCAGAGACCCCGTCTCCCTCGCTCGGCCTCTATGCATGCCTTAACCTGTTCTTGGGAAACAGTAACTCCCTGTGTTTGCAGCCCTCACAGACAGCTGGACACCTACCCCACACAGCCACTCTGCCTGAGGGCGGAGTGATGATGCCCTGACAGTTGAGAGCAAGCTGATAGGCCTTCATGGGCAGAATGCTTTCCCTGGGGCGGGACAGGTGACACTTAGTTGTCTTTGCCCTTAGTGATCCCCTGCAGGGGCACACAGAGAAGTGGGAACCCAGACTGTGGTTAGATCCTGGCTACGTAATTTTCTTTGTTGGACCAGCTTCCTAGAATGCACCCAGGAGGCTCCACACAGAGGCCGAGGGGCCTTGGAAATGAAAGGGGAAAGTAGGCCAAGGCCACCAGGGAGGCAGTGACAGAGTGAGGGGAGGGCAGAACCCCAAACCCTGAGTTTCCCATTGCTAAACACGCTGTGTCTGTTACTGTCACTGTACAACAGATCTCTGAAACACAATGGCTTAGGGCCTGGGGAGATAGCTTGGTTGGTACAGTGCTCGCCTTGTAAGCATGGGAACTGGGTTCAATACCCAGAACCCACATAAACAAACAAACAAACAAAGGCACACTAGCTCATGCTTACAATCCCAATGCTGGGGAGGCAGAATCAGCCAGATCCCTCGGGTGGGCTGGCCAGCCAGAGTACCAGGTCCCAGGGACAGATCCTGTGTCAGAGAGCAAGGTGGGCGGATGCTGAGAACGACTCCGGAGGCTGCCTTCTGACATCCACGCTGCCTTCTGACATCCGCACTATCATTGACTGAGAAGCTGGACCAGTGAGACATGTGCACTCCTGGTCCCGGAGGCTGGAAGTCGGGGACTAAAGCCCGCAAGGCTGTTTCTCCCAAGGTCTTGCTTCTTAGCCACAGATGGCTGTCTTCCTGCCACAGTTTCACATGCCGCTCCTCTGTCCGTGGGCTTCCCTGGTGTCATGTCTTCCGGACACCAGTACTACTGGGTTAGAGCCACACTGTGCCAAAGTGTCCAAATCCAGCAATCCTATGCTTTGGTTTGATACGGTTGGAGTTATCAGCCAAGGGCTTATGCGCTAGAAGCTTGGTGGAAGGCAGGCCCCAGTAGGAGGTGACTGGGTCCTGGGGGCTACTGTACTAAGGGATTAAGGGAGTTCTCTTGGGACTTGCGTTGGCTCTCACCAGAGTGAGTGGTTCAAGATGTTGCATCTGTACTACCACCCCGGCCCGGATCACATCCCGGCCCCGCCCACCACCCCGGCCCTGATCACATCCCAGCCCCGCCCACCACCCCGGCCCCGCCCACCACCCCAGGCCCTGCTCACCTTCCTGTCTTGCCGTGTGATCCCTAATTTCTGGTGCCACCACTGTGATGCCATCTACAGTAAGTCCTGAAGACCTTTGATGGGACAGCACATTTTCGCTATCAGCTGCTAAGTCTATGAGCTAAATCAACCTCTTTTCTTTGTAAGTAAGTTAGCCAGCCTCGTGTACTTCATTATAGTAATAGAAAATGGATCTGACTCACCTCTTAGCCCACTTTGGTGAGAAGGCAACTGCCAGGGGTAAACAGAGAGGCACTCCAGGTGCAGAGTCAGGGATGGGGAGGACCATTCCTGAGTGTTGACCTCAGGAGCCCCCATGAACTTTGGGGAGCCCCAGTGAGCCTCATGACTTCGTACCTACCCTCAAGCCTCTGCTCCTACACTGTCTCCTCAAAGAAGCCTTCATCATCCTCCATGCCCTGTGCCGGAAGTGACTCCCGGTGCTTCCCCACAATGAGCACCTGTGTGTGGCTCTGTGCGCTTCTGCCAAACTTTGGCTTTCCCACTAACTCAGTGTTTAATCTCTCTCCTAAGTGAGCATGACAAAAGACACCAGGATCAGCAGGGGCAGACAAAACAACCTTAAACATCTCTGGCCTCCAGGACAGCAACCAAAGCAGGTTCCCACACAGTGTGAGCATGCTCCAAACTCATCTCTCTGATGAACTGCTTTAGAGAGAGGTGAGAAATGTTGAGGGGCAGCATCATGGCAGAGACACCACCTGACAATGCCAAGCCTTGCATGTCTCTCTCACCCTGAGAAATTAAATTAACCAGCTAGGTAGGGGGCACATGGCAAACCAACAGCTTCAGGGGACAGGACTCTGGGGAAACTGAAAACACAGAGTTGAAACATCTATGACCAGGTAATGTTTAGTCAGCAAGTGCTTGCCATGAAATGAGGGCCTGAGTTCAATTCCCCTGAAAGAAAGCAAGCTGTGTGATGGTGCACGCTTGTAATCCCAGCACTGGAGGCAGAGCTGGGATCTCCAGAGCTTGCTGGCCAGCCAGCTGAGCCTACGAGTTTCAGGTGAGTGAGAAAGAAAACAAAGTGGATCATACCTGATGACTGACAGATGAGTTCAACCCCTGACACCCTCCCCCACCGTGTGTGTGTGTGTGTGTGTGTGTGTGTGTGTGTGTATGTCTGTGTGTGTGATCCAGCAACTGATTACTATCTAGAATATGCCAGAAACTCCCACAAATGGAAAAGAAAAAACAGACCTAAAAAAAAAAACTGGGCAAAAGACAAGGACAGGTAACTTTCAAGGAATAAGAACAGAAGAACCAGCAGTCACACGTTGCTCATATGTGATATTAATCAGAAAAAGGCATCTCGTAGCAATGACCAACGAAAATAAGCAAGCGGAATGTCAGGTTAGCTTTAACTGTCGATTAAACACAGAACCACCTGAAAAGAGTCTCAATGAGGGATCGTCTACATTGGTTTAGACTGCAGGCATGTTTGTAGGGGGCTGTCTTAATTAGGTTAATTGGTGTTGGAAGACCCAGCCCACTGTGGGTGGTACCATTCCCTAGGCAGGCATCTTGAACTGTATAAGAGTGGAGAAAAAGGAGCTGAGCACAAGCAAGCAAGTAAGCAAGCATGAATGCATTCATTTCTCTCTGCTCTTGACTGTGGATGTGATATCACCAGCTGTTTGACATTCCTGCCTCAACTTCCCACAGTGATGAACCAAAACCTAGAATTGCAAGATAAATAAATCCTTTCTCTTCTAAGCTGCTTTCTGTCAGGATGTCTGATCATGGGAATGTTAATGAAACTAAAACATAGAACCATGTTGTGCTGGTGACCACTTGTCACTGTAGACACCTTCTGCCATGAGCAAGCTCACGAGTGGGTTCATAGCCAAAGGAATTCTCACACTGGCCCAGAAGAGAATGTGTGTGCACCACCAATGCAGCATTATTATGTCCTATTGACACCACAGCTGACTCCACTGTAAGTCCCACTTTTTATAATTTGCTAAGAAAGCAAAAGATACTCCCAATTACAGGCAAAAAGCTTCATATCACTTTGAGTTTTTGTCTTCATTCAAAAGGACTCCGTTGGCCTGTTTAATCTTTAGATCTACTCGGGCAGATAAAAAGGTAGACACTATTACTAAGACTAGACTCTAGTATTAGACTCCACTCTGTCTGACTCAGAGTTGTGTCTTGGACACCTAGAGTCACAGAGAAGCAGACAGTCTGGTCTCCCTTTTGAACGCACAGTTTATGGTTCACACATCACACTTCAGAGAAAGGGAAACGCAGCAAACAAGTCTAACAACTTAACAATCCAGCTCTAAGCAATGCCATCGATATCTGGAGGCAGAGTTCACTCACAGACCGTGTGTAGGGCTGGCACAAGCAGGTTGCAGGTCCGATTGCCCAGTGCACAGCGCGCTGCCACCTCCACGTGCACATCCACTGGTGGGGGAAGGACAGTGAAAGGAAGGGTGCTGGCCCTGCGGCAGATACTCCTTGGGAAGGATGTTTCTCGTGAGTGGTGGAGGCTAGCAGATCATGCCCTCAGTTGTACTCAGCCAGGTCATCAAAGTCAGAGCTAGGCCAGAGGCAGGAGATCCTGGCTGGAGAGGCGGTCACTGGAAGGGCCCCTGATGCTAACATAAGTGGCTCATGCATGTTGAGATATGATGGAGCCCCACATCTGCTGAGCTGCCTAGAGTCTGAGATTGTATAACCCTTCAGAGCCCTTCAAAGGCTTACCTCCATCTTGCAGACTTTTTGGTCCATGCTCCTCATGGATGTGGGCAGCTGGCTCCCAGGTGTTGTGGGAGTTTCTTTTCAGTTATATACAAAGTAACTGTTTCGTACACTATTAGATGAGGGACTGCCTGGGTCTTGGCATTTGCATTTGGTATGTCTGCAGGTGTTGGATTTATGTGGGGGGATGTTTGATCGCTCATGATTTGCACATGCTCTCAGTAGAACACCTGAGGAGTTCTGAATCAATAAAAAGGCTTGATCTCAGACGCTTGGGGTTCTACTGTCCAGTATGGCGCTGGCCAGGGTAGCGGTCCCTTCTCCTAAGGTATGGAAGAGATTGCTGGTATGAAAATGTCTCTGTGTCTTTCTCGGTTAGCTGACACAGCAGCCTAACAGATACACCAGGGCTTTCCCGGTTACACTCAGGTGCTTGCTTCTGATGTCAGCACATTCAGATGTAAGGACATTGAACAACAGTGCCTCCATCTTTGGTTCTGTTTTGAATTTTGTGTTCTAAGTGTTCACTACAAGTTGTCAACGCCATCTTGTTCCACTCAGCAGCATGATAAGCATGAACCATGAAGAATGTGGCGGAACTACCTTATAACTTCAGCAACACCCACCCGCCACCAGCACCACCAGCATCACCAGCACCACCAGCACCACCAGCACCACCACCACCACCACCGGGTGTTTCCTAGCATGCTCCACCATCGTCTCCCAACACTCTTCTAAGCTACAGTTGCCCTTTGCTGCAGTCCTAGCACCGGGAGAGATGAGACAGGGCTTGTGTGGAGGTCAGAAAGGGTAACATATCACAGTCCCACACAGCAAGCCCAATCAGATCTGATCAGCCTGATCAGATTCAGACGTTAAGATAATCACGGTGTGATTATCTGTGACCTTGGGCTCTTCAAGGTCCTTGTGGGTGGAAATAGTGGGCATCTAGGAACAATGAGGAAGCTGACACAGAAACTTGCCACAGAGCACAGGGCAGGAGATATGAGCCCCACATCTGCAAACCAAAGCCATTCGGCCCAGGGAACATAAGAGGATCTTCCTTCCTGCAGGGAGGGAGGGTAAAGGGAGAGGAGTAACAAACTGAGCCAGCGCTTAACTAAGAAAACCACACTGGAGGGTTCTAAGGAAAAGAAAAAACAAAACAAAACCTTGAGAGGTAAATTGTTCAACTAATGCAATCTTCCTGACTCCTTCCCAACACTGGGGAAACCAAGGCTCTGAGAGAATAAGATGGGAAGCAAGCACGTATCCACAATTGAAATAATTATTTAAAATTACAAATTTAATAAATAATTAAAAATAAAAATGTAGGAGTCTCATCAGAAGCTGGGGAGATGGCTCAGCAGGTAAGAAAACTGGCTACTCCAGCATAAGGTCCTGAGTTCGAATCCCCAGCACCCACAAAATAGCCGGGCATGGCTGTGTGTGCCTATGACTCCAGCACTGAGGGGCAGAGATAGGAGGGTCTCAGGAGGTCTCTGGCCATCCAGCCCACCTGAAATGGTGAGCATCAGGTTCCGTCAAGGGAATAAGGCAGAGAGAGACACTCAGCATCCTCCCCTGGTCTCCATACATGTGTACACAAACATGTGTATATGCATATGCACACACACCATACAAACACACAATAAACAAAATCAAACAAAATTCTGATCCTCACTTAAAGCCTTACTTTGTATGCTCAACTCTGGAGAGAGAGAGACAAGGCATTTTCCATTTAAAATCCTCCCAGAATCTTTTCAACAGAGAAGCACGATTCAGAAACCAGACAGGAGACGGGGATGAAGAGCCCACTTCCAGGCCAGCTGGTCATGAGCTTCTCCTTCCATACACAGGGCACCTGTCTTCACTCATAAGGGAACCCCACACCCTGCAATCCCCACCTGCCCAGAGGCATCACCCAACGAGGAAACTAGTTCTTGGAATTAACATGCTGTGAACTATTGAGCGGAAAGCCCCAGAGCCACCCAGGGCATCCGAGAGGAGGCCTGGCATTTCTGGGCTGGGAGTTGCAGATTGAGTTGCCTTGGTGAGGTCCTGGGCCCCTGCTCCCAAGGGCACCTGGGGCAGCAGGAGCTGGCGAACAGTGTGACACTGTCACTCACTAGGAAAAGTCACTTCCCAAAATATCACATGCTGCAGGTAAATGGGAAAAAAGGTCAGAGTGGTGTAGGTGTGCGTGTTGTCAGCCACCTCGTACATAAGAATTGCCTAATTACTGGGGAGATACTGAAAGCATAGAATATTCCTCTGAGCCGCTCACCCTCAAGGCTGGATATGGCAGAACAATCTCAGAGCAGGCTAAGCTCATCAGAGCCCAGGCTGGCTCCAGCTGCAGAGAAAATGCCCCCAGCCTTGCCCATGCTTACATATAAAGCAATCTTAAGAATCAGCAGGCACGCGCCATAAGTATCCAAATCTTTGTGTTAATTTCATACTTAACTAACATGACTAATCACTGGGGTTTGTTTCCCCTTGCCCTTGAATTTTCATCACGGAAGCTCAAAAGGTATAAATTCTGTCCATTAGGTTCAGAGCATATATCATGTGCTTTTTGAATAAATTAAATTCCTTTGACTTTTCACTATTCAGCCAGATGTTGAAATATGATGGAAGAGCACCATGTCCTCTATCCACAGATCGAAGATCAAACCCATTTTGAAGCAATACAAATTCTGTTAAAAACTACTTCGGAATTCCTTTGTCCGGATCTATTATGTTCTAGGCACCGGGCATCAAGGACGAAGCCGGAGACAATGCTCTCCAGTGTCTCTGTGGACTTGTTGAAAAGGCAGACATGCGGTTCCAGAAAGGAGCTGTTTACACAAGCAGAGCAGGAGAGCCCAGATTGATATGATCCAGTAAGGCTTCGCAGAGGAAACAATGCCCGACTCTTAAAAAATAACAGAAATTTGGATGGGAATCAAAGAAAGACTTTGGGGACGTGGGGAGGGTCCCCTGCAAAGACTGGGGCCGGCGGGGGGGCAGGAGAGGGGAAGCAACTCTACGGAAGGGCAGTTTGTTTGGGGAGCCTGGGAGTGGCAGCCCTCTGCTTCTCACTGGGTGTTTATGAAACAGAGTGGGGCGCGCCTTCAATTATCCTTCTTTTCCAGAACCTTCAGGGTACAATTGTGAACGAGGTCATTGAGTGTCCCCATCTGCTCTAAAAAAATAGGATCGTGGGGGAAAAAAAACACAGCCAAGGTGACAAGTTTCTAAAGAGCTGGAAGAATTTAAACTCCTGAGGGAGTAGGGAGGCTCTTGGACAAAGAGAAGGGGGATTCCCTCTGGAGGTCAGAGGTCACAGGAAGTGATGCTGATCATCACAAGAAAAAGTTATGCTGGTTTGCAGCACTTTTAATGTGTCACAGCAGAGCTTTATCTCTGGGATCCCAGCCACGGAGGGCTGGGCTCAGCACAAACCTTACAGTCCCACTGGGGATAGAGATTACACAGAAAGAAGTGTGAAGCAGCCAGTGGCCAAGATGCTGAGCCACTCACGCTGGGTAGAAACCTAGTTACGTGGCCTTTACTGAGGCCTCACATACTCACTGGTGACCCAGTGACTACCAGTCGCCTTCTAGGTGCCAGCAAGCATAGGACCGCCAGAGAGAGTTTTGAAAGCAGGGCATTTGTCGTGAAGAGTGGGCACTGGGGTGTGACTGTAAAGGGCAGAAACTTCCAAGAGCTGCACAGAGGATGGGGATGGAGAGGGAGACCAGGTGGGCTTCAGGAAGTGGATCCCTCCACCCAGACCAAGAAGGACATGGAGAAACTTCATATGCCCTGGGACAAATTCAGGAATATCTCACCTGGCCCCAGTGTAGACACTGGAGACCTCCTTGACAGACCAGGCAAACCTGGGAGCCTATGGTTGTGTCCTGTGATGAGGACAGTCCCTGGTTCACTGAAGTGGAGTGAAGATGGCCTGTTAGGACCCAGATGCTGCAAACCTCCCAGATGCTCCAGCTGTTGGGTTTCTAGGCACCCACCAGTGGCTCTCTGAGATCTGTACGCAAGGAAGAGAGCTGACTTACCTGGGACAGGTCCACAAGAGTTCCGCACCTGCCTCAATTTGGGATTAATATTCTGGGACTGGCTGAGTCCTCCCCTGTGGAACAGCAGAGTAGAACTTGCCTATTGGCCCTACTTCCCTTGTTCTCAGACTCCTGTGCGCCTGAGCTGACAGGTACCAGCTGGTGGAAGAACCTACGTGCACTGACATAGAGGTTGTGCTGGCTTATGTGTGTCTCGTGTTCCCTCATAAGGAGGGAACCTCAATTGAGAAAATGGCTCTGAAAGATTCAGCTCTAAGACATTTTCTGAATTAGTGATTAATGGGGGAGAGCCCAGCCCACTGTGGGTGGTGCCATCTCTGGGCTGGTAGTCCTGGGTTCTATAAAAAAGCACACTAAGCATGCCATGAGAAGCAAGCCAGTAAGCAGCACCCCTCCATGGTCTCTGCATCAACTCTTGCCTCCAGGTTCCATCCCTGCTTGAGTTTCTGACCTGGCTTCCTCCAACGAAGAGCTATGATCTGGAAGTATAAGCCAAATAAATCCTTTCCTCTCCAGCCTGCTTTCGGTCATGGTGTTTCGTTGCAGCAATAGAAACCCTAAGACAGGGTCATGATAGAGCACTGCATCAGAGCAAGGGACAAACTCTACAAACTAAGACTTCACCCTGAGGAGTTGCTAAGCACTGGCCAGCTGTCTATCCAAAGGCCCTCCTCAGCAATTTCCTGACGGCAAGATGCCTTTTCAGGTCCGGGTCAGGGAGAATCCCAGGGACCTAACTTAAAGCACAAGGTGATGTTTGGTGGGGTACATCGGCAAGCCAGCAAGCCACACCCACTGTGACCCTGGTCATTTTGCCTGCCACTCATCCTATTTCATGTCCAAAAGAGAGGCCTGATCCAGATCTAGTAGGAACAGGCTGCTACAGGGGTGATGAAGGGCCTGGGGTGCCCTTAACGTCATGAGCAGAACGCCAAATCCCCAGGTGCCCTAAGATCTAGCTACTACAGGCCTTATAGATAGGATGGGGAGGGTCTCTTGGGTGATAAGATTATAAAACCTAGTGCTCAGCCTAAGAAAAACCCTGCACCTATGCAGGCCAGGCAACAGCAGGCTCCTAATGAGCAGCTCCAGGAAGGTGGGCCTCATGGGCAACTGGCCTGAACCAAATCAATACATCCTGGACAGCAATCATCACCAACCAATTCATACACAAGACGCTTGTTCCCGGACCCGGGAGACGGCAGTGTATAAGGTACTTGACCCGAGTTCCCATGTCCATATAAAGCTGGATGAGGTAGCACACCTGTGGTTACAGAGCCCTTGTGCGAGAGATGGGAGACACAAACAGTATTCCTGGAAGCTCATGGACCAGCTAGTCTGGCATGTGCAGTCCAAACAACAAAGCCCTCATCTTAAACAAGATGGAAGATGAGTATAGGCTATCTTCGACCTCTGCATTCTGTGGCACGTCCGTGTCCCCCACCCCAGTGCATACACAGACACAGAAAAGTTTTTTTTTTAAATGTGCCCATCCTTATCTTCTTCATTGACGACACAAACAGAAGAGAACTGGAAATGTCCGTGGCAGGGTGCTGCCCACCATAAGGCTTCCAAGGCCTGCCTTCGATTGGAGCATGACTTTTGCTCTCAGAATAGTAGTTCTGGTCCTGTCTCCCTTGTCCACCCACTGGTGGGCTAATGACTACCACGGAGTGTGTGCTGCTCTGTGGAGGGCAGGGAGAGGATCTGAGACTCAGAACTGTGCCTTTTCTGGAAGCTGATGAAGGCCGTTGCTTATCAGCATTCTGCCATGCACCTTACCGATTCCCGGTTACGTGTTTGGGAACAGAACCTGAGACACCAGTACTGTATAGCTGATTGGCACTGTGCTTTCCCGAGCCCAGTCCTCCAGGATGTGAAAATCAGAGCCGCCGTGTGTGAGGTGGTTGGCTGAGTAACTCTAAACACAGCTGAATCTCATTTTCAAACGAAGCAACATGGCTTCAGTAGAAACACGTCCTTCCAGTCAGGTCATATTTGTGATTAAAAAAAACTATGTGTTGTTTATCCGAAATTCACATTTAACTGGACATGAGCTATGCTTCTAATGCTTATGCCTCTTCAGTATTTGAGTCCTCAGTCACTGGACCTCTGGGGAAATGATTAAGTCCCAAGGGCTTCACTCTTGCTGTGGGATTAAATGTCCTAATCAAACTGGTCTTAGAGCCTGGCCGGCCCTTTGTCTTTCTGCCACAGAAGGAAGGACACCCTGTTTATCCCTTCTCTCACTTGAAGATGCGGTGAGCAAGGTGATGTCACATCGAGTCTCCCCGCTTCCTGATCTTGTAGCATCAGCTTCTAGAACTGTGAGAAATGAGTTTCTTTTACTCACAAATTACGAAGTCTAAGGTGTTTTGTTATAGAAGCAGAAACGGATGAAGACAACATCCTGTATTTTATCTGTAAGAGAGATCTGTGAAGGTGACAGCGCTGGTCAGTCCTATTTCACATCTGGGAGATGTACATCCTTACAAGTCATCGCCCCGGGCCAACCCCAGCCCTTTCCAAGGAGTAGCTAGTGGGGGTTTAGATAAGATTAGACAGTTCAATAGTGTGGCATTGGGCAAGGCATTTGAGAGTTCTGGGAAATCACAGCACTCTTGTTCAGGGTGTCATTAAGAGTAAATAAGATCTTGCTATATGAAATGCTAGACAGAAGGCGGAGGGGTGGTCACTTAAAAAACTGAAGGAAAATAATTTTCATCCTAGATTCTATACCCAGCTAATCTTCCATATGTAGGGGCAGATCAAAGACATATTTTCGAACAATATATAAATATCTTGCCATGGAGCACAGGGACTCCTTGACATCAGATTGAACCAATATAAAGAACGGCTCTAGGAAGGAGGTCTCCAGTTAAGGAAGAGAGGGTGCTGGAAGCTCCTGGCATTATAACAGACACAGTGTAGAAGCTACAGACAACCAAATATGCAGAGAACTTATAATAAAAATTAATAAGGAAACTTTTAGTTCCAGGAGAAAAAAGAGAGGGGGTTTTATGTTAAAAATGGGAAACAGGCTGGGTGGTGACGTTGCACGCCTTTAATCCCGGTGCTTGGGAGGCAGAGGCAGGCGGATCTCTGAGTTTGAGGTCAGCCTGGTCTACAGAGTGAGTTCCAGGACAGCCAGAGTTACAACAGAGAAACCTTGTCTCGAAAAACAAAAACTAAACTAAACAATAAACAAAACAAAACAAAAAACAACAACACAAAGGGAAACAGTATCACAGTCTACTAAAGAGCTGGAGGAAACAAGTCAGCCACAGAGAATCCATTCTCCTAAAGACACACAGCTGTACCGAGAAGTGGATGGGTGAGAGCTAAGATCTCATCTACCACAAGAAAGGACTCAACACCTGTGTTTACAAAACAAGGTCATCAGTATCATAGGATGTAAGATCAGCACAGACACACACACACCTCAGCTTATTCTGTCTCATACTGAGACACAATCTCACCAGGTTGGCCTTGAACTCACAACCTTCCCACCTCAGCCTCTAGAATGCTAGGACTGCAGGCATGAGCCACCACACTCAGCTGCACGGATACATATGTATTAACTATTTATAGTTGATACTAGCAATGACCTGTGGAAGTTGAATTTTTTAAAAATACTATTTACTGAAGCAATTAAGAAAATGAAAGAGTTAAGTGCATGCTTAACAAAACAAGTACAAGATTGATTACCTGAAAATTTGGAAAATACAAGTGAAAGAAATCAAAGAAATGGTAAATAAGTGGACAGACACATTATGTGGTTGGTCATATATGGGAAGACTCAGCTGGTGAAGAGTCAAAACCCCCTCCCCTTAATGGGACTGTAATTTTTTGCCATTCCTATCACAATCTTTGTAAATATAATCAAGCTGATTCTAAACCATGAAAAGCAAAGGTTTAAAAGGGACAGAATGGGAGGAATGGTAAAGCATACTGCTTAGGAAATGTGTGTTGCACATGTGTGTGGGTGCATGTACACATGTGAGGGTCAAAGGTCAACTTCAAGCTGGAACCATCCACTTTTTTTTTTTTTTAGAGACAGGGTCTCACTGGACCCGGGGCTCACCCCTTAGTTTGGACTGACTGGCCAGTAAGCACTGCAGATCCATCTGTCCACCTCCCCAGTGCTGGGGTCACAAGTGATCGTGGCAGAGAGGACACAGCATTCAATGGAACTGAAGAGATATACCAGAATAGGCTCATCCACATCTAAATGATCTCTGACAAAGGTGCAGAGTCTGTGTCAAAAGTTTCTTGAAAACAGTCCTGCAACAACCTCTCACCTATAGGCAGAGAGCTGAACCTCTGCTCAGAAAGCCAGGAAGTCTTCTCTAAGGAAATGACTGGCCTCGTCCTCCCAGAGGAGAGGGAGAAGGCATGGAGAGGAAGCACTTCAAATCTTCCCATTCAGACCCAGGCACAAGGCCCAAGCCTACAGTTTCCCTGGTGTCCTGAGTTTGGCTGCCAGCCCCGTCCTTCCCTTCTCTGGAGTGGCTGACATGTCTGCCGGGAACTGTGCACCTCCCTTGGTGCAGCGCAGGCATGGAGGGATGCTGGTCCCCAAGGCCAGCTTGTGAGATGCATTTTGGAGAAACATGAGTACCAGGTGCTCTCAGTTGTGGTCTGCTGAGTGACTGGCCCCCGTTCTCACAGTAGCCCCTCACTTCTCGCTGAGACCACATGCAGTAGCCAGATATCTGCACTGCACAGAAACCTTCATGTCAGGCTCAGATTCCTGGAGACCCCAGGTTGGATGAAATTGCCAGGCTGAAGAAAATGACAGCTCCAAACCCCACCCCCTCACAGAGACTCCAAACCCCAGTCACCTAGCTAAGGACTCACTCAGGTATAGCCACAGAGCACCTGGAAAATCATCACAGTAAATGCCAACCAAGACAAATGGCATCCTTTGAAGAAACATTCAGGACTGGAGGGACGGCTCAGTGGGTAAAGGCACTGGACACCAAGGCCTGAGGTCTAGGGTTCCACCCCTGGAGTCTACATGCAGATGTTGCAGATGTCTGCAAGTTGTCCTCTGATGTCTACACATGCACTAAGGCGTGCACACACATACACACATCAAAAACATTTAAAAAAAAAAAAACAATAAAAGAACTATGTGGCGACAAGAAGCATTGATGTACTATACTTAAAATCTTCGGAGATGTAAAAGCATGTAGCTACAAACTAAGACCAGGATCACATTTTTTAAATTAAATAAGAAAACAGAGAACTTCTGGAAATTAGAAACATAATAGATTTGTTATTGTTATCATAATTATTCAGAAAATTTGGAAGAGAACATTAAGAAAATCTCCTTGGGCTGGGCGGTGGTAGTGCACACCTTTGATCCCAGCACTCAGGGGGCAGAGGCAGGCAGATCTCTGAGTTCGAGGCCAGCCTGGTCTCCAGAGTTCCAGAAAAGCCAAAGGTACAGCAACTTAGAGGAGACAATGAATGTTCTGCAACTTCTTGAGAGAACAGAGGAAATGGGAAGAGAAAACTGTCAAAAGATATTTCAACAGAAGTTCCAGGACACACCCAGAAACATACCCACACTAGCTCATTTTATGAAAATGAAGACAATTAGGGGGGGAAAAAGCCCTCCATAAGGCAGGGAGGGAAATGTCACATGAAGAACAGAAATCAGAGCGATTTTGAGTTTGCTAAACAACAGTAATGGAGCCAGCAAAGTTCTTAAAAAAAATTAATCCCTACCTATAATCTGATATGAGTCAAACTATCAGTCAAGAGGAAAGGTAGAACAAAGGCATTTTACATCGGCAAGACTTGAGAATAGTTTACCTCCCACATATCCACTCCTCAGGCAACTGCTGACTGACATGCCACATGGGATAAACTGAGGAAGATCACGCTGGCTCAGGAAACGTGACCCAGCACTGGAGGCATGGGGCAAATGCCCAGGTTGGGATCAGCAGACTGGGATGCTGTCACTGGGGCCTTGAGGGTCTGTGCTCAGGCCTGAGTGGACTTCAGGAAGCCACTGTCCATGCCTCCTCCAGTGAGAGCAGAATTCAGAGGTGAAGGCAGGCAACTTGGCCCTGACCACCACTGGGCCACTTAGCGTGCTGTCAGGTCCATGCTGCCATAGCACAGAACGTTACATTTTATCTTGGTCAGGGATTCTCTTCCTTTTTTGGGCAATAAGCAGCATGTTCTCCTATCCAGGTTTATAGGTTTGGAATTCCCACTGCTAACCTTAATCCCTGATCTTTCTACCATGTAGCATGTGTATATGTGTCACCCATGGGGGAAAATGTTCCCAGTGTTAGGTAAGGACTGTGATATGCAGAGCCCACCAGGGCCCCATCAACAGCTAGGGAGGCCCACCAGGAACCCTGTCTTGTTTTGCATAGAGCTATCCTACCTGACCTCTCAGGAGAGTGTGACCTTTTTTTTTTTTTCAAAACAGGGTCTCACTATATTTCTCCAGCTGTCCTGGAACTCACTATATAGACCAGGCTAGCCTGGAACTCACAGAGATCCTCCTCCCTGTGCCTCCCAAGTGCTGGGACTAACACCATGTGCCACCATGCCTGGTTAAAAAACATCTCTTATTCTTGTTTTTACCAGGGGTACTTTTGAAACGAAAAGAGTTTGTTTTGTAACCATAGCTCCATGGGGGCTCGAACCCAGGACCCTCTGCATGTAAAGCAGAAGTGATAACTGCTATACTGTGTAACCTCCGCTGGCCTGACTTTCAAAGCCAGTTCTACTTTATTCAAGGCCAATTCATGTTTCACACACATTCTCATTCCACTGCATTGATCTGTGTGGATAACATAACCCCTTTGCCTTTCCTATCAGCGTCTGGTACAGTGCACAGGTCAGCAGAGAGCCCTGAAGCGCTGGCGGTCCTGCACTGACAGGGAGACATCTACCCACTGTGCCTCAGCCCTCAGAAGGCTATGAAAGGGAATGGGGTGGAAATACAAGGACCCCAGCACGACATAAAGGCGGGGCCATGAAAACGCACAAAGAGCTCCTCTACAAACCTCACTGCTGTCTGTCAAGTGGTGGCAACAGCACAGAAGCCGGACTCAGTGCTGGGACAACGGGGCTAACTTTAGAAGTAAATGCAGGGGTGCGAGTACTGTGAGCAAACTTTTTTTCAAAAGCAGCGAGGAACAAACCTTCTGCGTGGAGAAAAACGCTATCACTTAGAGTTGGGTTTTTAATTTGTCTATTTTTGAGGCAGGAAACATGACAACGGCAAAATGGGGCAGCCCGCGGAGGACTGCTTCAGACTCTCAGCAGAGTCAAGGAGGCAGGACGCATGTGCCTCCTGGCTTCTCCCTGGATCTTCATCCCTGGATCTTCTTCTCGATTCGAGGAGAAGGAGGAAACCCAATGTGCCCCAGTATATTTCTTTTGACAGTGTAGCACAAATTATCAAAATCTGTGAACTGAAGAGAACTGAAGCAAGGTTACGATTTGAGGGGGAAGGACTGAACACAGAAACTAAACTCTGGTAGTGTGGTGCCGGGTGGAGCTGTTCGGACCAGCCTTCTGACTCTACCCAGGGCAACAATGGGCCTGTCAATTAGGCAATGAGTGTTCTGTGCCTGTGTGCTGGCTCCACTACAATATTTAAAAAAAAATTTAAGTGTCTGCCAGAATGTTTTACAAACCGAACTCAGCAAGACTACAATCCTACCAGAAGGTGCCTCAGATGGTTTTGCTAATAATTTTGATCAGCTGAAAGGAGAAAAAAAACCCCATCATTTCAATTATTCACTTTTCAAAAACTGTCAATTTTAATTTGGAGGATTCAGTGTGTGTGTCTCTCTCTCCACTACCACCAACCAAACAAATCCGAAGCCCTGTACAAAAGAAAAAGGGGCAGGCAGGGAAGATTTGAGTAGGTCTGCATGCTAAACATCTTGTTGACCATCTTCTCCCCTGGGAAGGCTGAGTCCAGCCGGCGCAGAACTCTGTTGGAAGGGAGCACATTCCTTTAGGCTGCGACTGATACCGTGAAGATACAAGCGTGAGCCACCATACATTGGCTTCCGTTTTAATAGCCTTTTAACCAACTTTGTTAATGGACTGAATGCAATTTAGATATGGAACTTGGCTAAAACACAGCTTCAATTGGCTATTAAAATTTAAGAGCCAACTAAGATAGCTAATTACAAAATTAAAAAAAAAAAAAAAGCCCCAGTGATGATGCTAAGCAGAATTAGGAACAGCAAATGACAGTCTGTCTAGTCTTATTCCCATAGGGAAAGAGACTCTTAACTGAGAAGTCAACCAGTCACTGCACAGCAAACCTAATTGCATTCCTGGTATTATGGCATACAAATCTGGCAGCTAGCTGCAAACCAGACAGGCAGGAAGGCCCGGGAACTCTCTGAAAGCAGCTGACCTCCCTCCACATAGGTGACGGTCCATTTCAGGAAAGCTTCCTTTTGGGCAGCAAATGCTGTGCCTGAAGAACAACCCTGCAAGACTCAGGCACGGATGAAGGAATGAAGACAGAATGGAAAAGGCCTCCCAAAAAGCACGGTGCAAAGGAAGAATTTTGTCACAACCACAGAATCCATCTCCCTTTAATATTTAGGTCTGAATAAAGGCAACAATAAATACTTGACTGTTCAAAAGCTGAACTGAGGGGACGCTCTGCTCCTGCTTCATTACGGAGCCCCTAGTTATGGCATCAGCTGAGTGCCGCCCAGCTCTCCTGTGAAGATTTATCGTGTGTGGTGGCCACTTTGAATGGAGGTACTGGAGTCTTTAACATTCCCTAGTCAAGTGTCTCCCTGCTGTGCCTGTAAATGTCAGTCCAGTTTTTTCACGGCTGTGCGCACAGATTAGAAACAGCAGGAGAGCCGGGTAGTATGACTACAGTGCCAGGAAGGACACTTGTCTTGTGGCACAGCTCAAGTGATTCTGGGGATGCAGGACCCTGCTGTTTTCTAATATTTACACACAACTGGAGTCATCAAGAGCAGTAAATGCAGTCCAAAGACAGCTCGTTTCTTTTGTGCTCGGAACTTTACATTCAAATAGGGCTATCAACAATAACACCAAAAGAGACACCCATCTTAAAGTTTCCTATTTCCCCTCAATATTTGCCACACTAACAGACAATCAGGTGCTACTGTGGCTGCTCACTTAGCCTGACCCCTCCAACACTCTGCACATCACGCAGTTCACTGGGAACAGCAGGTGTTAGGATTCTTGACCTCAGATTGTGTTTTTGCAAGACTGTAGCTTCTCTGACCTCTACAGGGACAGGGCCCTGGATGGCATTTTGATGTAATTTCAGCCACCTGATTTTTCTTTTAACATTATGCATGTCATATTAAAGATATATCTGGGAACTGCAGCACCTAGATTACAGACAGCTTTTCAAAACCGTGGTTTGGGAACTTAGAGAAGTGGGGAGCAGGGGTTATAAACTGAAGCTATGCACATCTTAAGAAATGTCTGAATAGCTCTTCAAATTATGTTGCATGGAGATTATACTTGTATAAATTTTTACCTATCTTCAGAGGTTCCTTTATTCAAAGTGTGTGTGTGTATGTGTGCGCGTGTGTGTTGGGAGGCACATGAGAGCCAGACTGCAAACCTTGGGACTATAATATCAACCAGGCTAGAATATGCACTTCTCCAGTTCAATGGAATCTATATTCTTAGTCACTGAATGAAGACAGAATGTCAAGATGTTTTGTTTTACATTCTTGGGAGGAAGGGATGCTATAAAATGCTCAGAACACATCAAGTATTTTTTTAAAAAAAGCTTTATTATTGCATATACATGTTTATGAGTATACGTGCATATATAGGGGTGCCATGTGTGTGTGTGTGTGTGTGTGTGAGAGAGAGAGAGAGAGAGAGAGAGAGAGAGAGAGAGAGAGAGAAAGAGAGAGAGAGAGAGCGTGCACATGTATGAAAGTCAAAGGACAACTTTAAGGTTCAGCTCTCTCCTTCCACCATGAGTCTGGTACAAATTCAGGTTAGGCATGCATGGCCAAGTGCCTTTAAGCTACCAAGCCATCTTGCTTCCTCAGCCTTGGGGACACGAAAGCCACAACTCTTGCATGTTAACTTGCCTCTCAGGCTACCTTGCAAACACAGTCCTCAGGTGTGGTGGAGGCAGCAGACAGATACAGCTCTCGGGAGCTGCGGTACACAGGTGCTAGAATGCCACTCCTCCTAGGTAGTCCTCCCCTCTTCCCAGGCAGCCTAACAGAACCACCATGCATTTCCCAGCTGGAACTTTCCCTGCCAAGAGACCACCCCAGGACTTTCCAGCCCTCAGATTAGCAGTGTTTAGGTGCTCTGACTCAAGAATACAGTATACTCGCCCTTACAAGTAAAGTATGCAGGGCCTCTCTCAGATTTGAGACTTATGAAATGGGCTACCTTGAGTTCTGTACTAATTTTCATCAAGGTCAGAAAGTTAAACTGAGCAATTTTCTCATTTTTATAAGTTCTTCTTTTTATGTGTATGAAATGTTTTGCCTGCCATGTATGTCTATGACCTATGCGTGTACCGGGTACCCATGGAAACCAGGAGAGGGCATCAGATCCTCTGGAACTGAAGTTAAAAGCACAAGACAGTACAGAGTTAATGCTGTCAAATGTTTTCATACACACGCTTGGTGCAGCCTATGGGTAGCTATATGTAAGGTGTACCCTTGACCACCTGTGAGGTTTACACATATGAAGTGCTGGCCATCCCCACTCTAAGACCAGACTTACATGTACACAGGCACAGCTCGATGGCATCTTTACTGTAGCTGCAACAGTTTGCAGCTTTTCAGCATTCCTAAATTTGTAATGTATCTTGGGAAGCAGCAGCATTTCTGCACTGAGCAAATTCAGTTTTGCTGGCAATCACTGAAAATAACCATCAGAAAATTCTTCCAAGTGAGTGTGTGTGTGTCTGCGCTGCCATGTGCAGCGTAGAAGTCTAAGTCAGACATCATCCTAAGTTGGACTCTCACTGGACCTGGAGCTCAGTGACTGGGCTTGACCGACTGGCAGGGCAGCCCCAGAGATGATTCGTCTCCAGCGCCCACACTGGGGTTGCAGACACACAACCACTGCAGCTGGCTCTGACTGTGCGCATTAGGGGTCAAACTCAGGCAGGCCTTCAGAGTAGCTCTTTACTGATCACCATCTCCAGCCATCTGTCCTCTTTCTAACTTAGGTAAGTTAGTGTGTGCTAGAACTTTGGTCTGAAGTCTGAGATGTGTAAGGTAAAAAGGTAAAGTTCCTGCCTGGGCTTGGAGCAGCCGTAGCTCTGGGTGGGAAGATGTGAACAGAGGCTTGGTCTCTGTTTCCTTTCTTGGATGAAAGCACACTTTCTTAAAATAAATGCCTACATCACCAGGATAGCAGTTTCTTCAGAAATGAGAAAACTGCAGGCTAGAGAGATGGCTCAGCAGTTAAGAGCACTGACTGCTCTTCCAGGGGACCTGAGGGAGCAACAGAGGCTCAAGGAACAGTGTGTGTGTGTGTGTGTGTGTGTGTGTGTGTGACCTGTTGACCTTCAAAAACTAAAAACCACAATCTGCGCTCTGCTGCAATTAAGTAGTACATATGCATGAAACAGACTAGGAATGGCACAGTCAAAGGGAAGCTTTGGATTTTTAAACTGTATTATTTGGGAGGAGGGTGTGTGTGGGGGGGTGCGTTGTCAGAAGACAATTTTGTGAGTCAGTTCTCTCGATGGGGATCAAATTCAGGTCAGCAGGCTTGCTCTGGAAGCATTTTTACGCAGTGAGTCATTTCACTGGCTCAAGAGTTTGACTTGTTGTGGTGGAAGGTAAGTTTTTTTTTTCCACTTTTACTTCTGTTAATATAATTTAGACAATGAATAAGAATTGGCAAGCTGGTGACACTTAGATCGGTGTAATGCTGGCACAAGAACCCGTACGTGAAACCCAACACGGTCCAGGGACAGTCCTGGGATGAGAACTTGATACAAATGAAGAGGGAGGGGCTACTGAACAGAATACCAGCTAGCCTCACCTAGCGCACACGTGCGTGCACAACAAATTCCACTTCAGTTACAGATTCAGAGACTTTACAACAAAAAGTCATATTAAACATTTCTGATTTCTGGTTAGAAAATATTTTTTAAAAACAAGACGAATGGCTGCAGTCATTATTCTATGAGCAATACACATAAACACACTAAACAGAAGACAGAGCAGCCAGTTCACAAATAAAGAACTGTTTAGCTCGCAATAACAAATTCATCTGACCAAGAAAGGCGACTATGTCTTGGCTGAGGATACCACAAATGCAGAGGCTGGTATCGGGTCCAGGGCCAAGGTGTAGAAGATGCTACTCCTAGTGAAGCCACACACAGGAAAGAGATCGAGTCTTCTGCCTCCTCTTACAAAGGTACTGACCTCATTCAGCAGGACCCACCCTGGTGACCCCATTACTTTCCAAAGCCCCTCTTTCAATACTCACACCTGGGCTAAGATTCAACATGTGGTGGGAGGCAAGGTGGCAAGGGTAGAAGGTGGGCAGAACACAAACATTCTGCCCACAGCATTCGATGCCATCAAGATGGAGACTCAGCAGACCAGGACAAAGTGCTAACAGACAGACTCTGATGAAACGACGCGAGAGCACACCTCAGTTCAGAAACGTTCATAGGCTCTGGCCTGGTGTCCACTTTTTACAATCTTCTACAAGGGCTGTTATTACTAAAACCCTCCAATCGCTGTAATACACAACATTAAAAGCAGAAATATAATTCTCTACAGCACGTATCCAGATACACAAGGACAAAACACAGCCCCACACTGAGGCAGTGCAATGCAATGTGGGTATGGACACGTGTGATTCAGCAATTCAAAGAAATGAGTTCGTGCTTACTGTTCTGGCCTAACAGTGTTGTCCTAAGAAATCACCACAATAAGCTGTTTTTCTTAGGGCTTAACTGGTTACCACTGCTTGGCAGAAGAGCCTGCCACAGGTGATGATTCTCAGGGGCTGGAAAACATCAGGTCACTGAGGACACGACCGAGTGTAACAAAAGCAGCACAAAGTGCCCGTGTTAGCGCGTGGATGTGGGGTCGTGAAAGGGGGACGGAGGCTGCAAACCCAAGAAGACACACGCACTGAAATGGGCAGGCAGCAGCAACAACTGTGGGTGCTGATGTGGTTCTATCAGGGAGAACCACTCCATGGGGCGTATCACAGAACAAGGGACCAGCTGATGATGATCAATCGGGCTACTTCTGGCTAGTAGTTTTTCACTAATTTATGTAGCCCTGCCAATATAGTAACATTTGAGAGAATGTCAGCACTTGTTTAAAACAATATGTGAGGAAATATTTGTTTTCTTAATGTTTAACCAACAGGTTGTGCTGTTTTGTGTTTTAAAAAATAAAAAAGGCTACGGCACACAGACAAAAACACATCACACACATTTTATCCTATTTTAGGCGCCAATGTGTTTAAACAGAACTTGGGAGTCAATTTAGGTGTTATGAATAGACTTGGGGCCGTCACACTGCTCAGTACTACAATCCCACATTCTAAGGAAAGCAGAAGTCTCTGCCCCAAGTGGATTCCCTTTGACCTGCTGCTGTGTCTTCATAGCTCTGAGATGCTAGCCTCTGGGGGCTGCAGTTCTGCTTTGCATTTTTGACTGCACTTTGTTCCAATAATAACCATGCCATGTGACAGCTCAACAGTCCACAGAACCAGAGTCATAGCTCTGTGCTGCTATCCATCCACACAACTGTTTATTTAGTATTGTCTTCAAAGCAATCTAGTCTTTAGCACTCGGAGAACACCTTTAGACTTGTCCTAGGCTGTGTCAGTTACATTCTGAGCACACACGATGGCTGCCCACACTACTGAACACAGTACACATAATACCAACAGGCTTACCTATTACAACTTATGTCCAATACCAGTTGCTCCGACTGTCCTATCATTTATCTTCCATACTATTCTTACATAATCTGACTTTAAAGTGTGTTTTTCTCAGATACATTGTACTTAGCACACTCTTTCTACATGCATAGAGCAGGCATTCAATAAATGCTTGTGGAAAAGAACAGAATCCATGTAGACCAAACTTTATTGTCACAACAAATTGTATACTTATATCAAGCAAAAGAGACCCTTATTTTAAATTCTGCACTTCCTTAGAAGCCAGGAGCCTGCCAAGCACCCTATCCACTCTGAGGAGTGCATAGTGGCCAGAGCTGTACACACTCCCAAGACCCGAAACCACATGGGCTATGAGGACTAAAGATTTGGGGATTTTTATAAATTATTCTTCAATAAAGTACACAAAATATTACTTTAATAAAATTTGTTTTTCAAAAACAAAAAAACCCAGTCATTTAATTATTACTACAACCCCACCAAGACTTCATATGAAAATAAAACTAAAATAGAAAACCAGAAAAAACCCAAATGGATAGACAGAAAAGTCGGCTCCCGGCATCTCGTTTACTTCTGGGCTTTCCTTCTGGCTCTTGAACCTTAAAGAGGAATCAGAGAAAGTCATATAAGTAACCATTAATTTACACAAGCAAGAGATCAGAGAGCCAAACCTTTCCGTATCTGACTGCAAGAGTCTGTGGAGATGAACTCCACACAAGGGCCTAACTGTAACTGGAGAGTCTAGGAATTGTCATTTACTTTCTGGTCTTAGTCTACCAGTAAAAACACATCCTAGTATTTCTCCCCAAAAACTGTATTATGAAATTTGAAACATTAACTTCAGGTATAACTTTCAAGTTCATATTTCCTGCGAGACTGCCTTGGGGCTACCTACCATGGTAGAGAGAGAAGCAAGAGGCTTTGTTTTTGTGAGCTGCCTTCTACAACCTACTCCCCATGCTCTTAGACAGGAGGGCACGGAACCCTGCTGACAGGACAGTCCTCTCTGCTGCACTCACAGTCCTGTCCCAGGGACAACTCCCATCCACCTCACAAGGGACCTGACCACACTGTGCAGTGCTGGCCTCATGTCCCTGCCTCAAGCGCTGTAGACCAGAGGGACCAGGACCAGCAACACTGGAATGAGGGCATCCCGGTATTCAACAGTTAATCAACTTCTTTTTGGAAAGAACAGAATTTTCTTTAAATCTGAGACAAAATTTCTAATCCCACACAAGTAATTATGGTTTCTAAAGGTATTCTGATTATGGGTGTTTTTAGTTACTTAGCTGGAATATCAGTTTAAAATTTTTCAGTTGGTTTCTGTTCAATTGTAGTCAGTTCAGTCACAGCAAACCTTAGACTTTTGTGAGCATCATCCTGCCACTTACACATTGTGGCTAACTAGCAATCTGAGGCTTTTCTTCAACTGTGATACAGAGGCAGGGGCTCATAAGGCCCCACCCCTCGTATGCTGGGAATATGGTGAGGAATGAGGCCCCTCTACCCTTACCTAGGACCCTCTAAGAACCCCAGTGAAACCACTGGGCAGTAACTAACTAGCTAGGGAATTAAACACATGGCATGACAGTAGAAGAGATGGGAAGAGGAAAGAGTGAGGGATGAACAGGATCAAAATGCATTCTATGTAAGCATGAGCGCCACGACAGAACCATTATCATGTATAATTAACCTACACCTAAAAAACTTTTAAAAAAGACTGAACCATCATGAAGTAAAAGGCTTTTATGTTGCAAAAAAAAATGTCCCATGGTATATTTTGAGGTTTTTATTTCTATAAAGCCAAATCTACAAAGAAAATCAAATGCTGTGATTCTGAAGCTGTCCTGATAGCCATCTCAAAATCAAGGTCATTGACCAACACCACCAAACAACTCATTTTCAGTGAGCTTAAGAGTCTGAAGGCACATGGCAGGGCAGGAGGTAAAGGTCACATGGCTGTATACAAACAACACTGCTCTTACAAATGTCCTAACTTGACACTTCACCCTTTCACTAAATAATTCTGCCCACTCCTATGATCTAGACTTAGTATTTTTTGCTGCAATTAATTCGAAATGCTGCTGCCACCTAGAATCTAAACAGAACCGAAACCAACTGTCACCTGGGAGTCAATGTTTCCCCTAATGATCAATTCTGCTATATTCATGTCTCTAATTTAAAATACAACTATGTTCATAACACAGGACTACTCATAGCAGATCTAATCATACAACTAACATATAAATCTGATACTTGAAAAATAACATACACGAGTTTGGGGAAACTTATCCATCATTTTATTAAGAAAAGCTAAAAGCGAGGAATATCCCAGCAGAGTTTTTTTTTTTTTTTTTTTTTTTTTTTTTTTAAACATCTGGCCCCTGACTAGTTGGTATTTTCCCAAAGAAAAACCTCAGGAAAGGTCTAGCCTTCAGAGCTTCACAACTTACTAACCTTGAGAATAGCAGTCTCCGCTGTCCAACAGGGGACAAGTACACGAGCCATAAGTATCATGGCCATATCAGCTAATTTTTAGTACGATTCTAAAATACTGGCACAGTTTTAAAATGCCAGAATATACATGGTTTTTAAAGGCTTATCATTTCGTAAGGGGAAAAATTACTTGCAGCAAATAACCAAATTTTCTCAATTGGTAAAAATTACGCCTTGCATAAAAATAAAAGGATTAGAGGCCTCTGTTCTTCCTGGGCACCACCCGTCACCCTCTCTTTTTCTCAGAGCCTGCACAATAACACACAGAAAGCTTTCAGAGTGTGTTCCCACACAATAGACCCCCAACTATTCAAAATGAGTTTAGGTGTATCAAGAAAATTACACATGGTTTTAAAATGGTCTAAATAGATATTAAAGGAAAGTTGTTCCCATTTTGCAAGGCACAGCATTCTAAAAGATCACACAGTGAGAAAAGTCTCTTACCACATTGTAAACCATAAATTGTGTTTGAAAATAAAATTGTTAATGAAGAAACTGACATTTCTAAAGCTGCCATTAAAGGCAGGCATTCTTGAAACATTTATGACACAAAATCCTAAAGCCCCAAACCACAATATTCACGCAATTTATCATATTTCTCAAAATATTAAAAACCCAAATGTAGCAACGTGGCCTATCCATGACTTAAACTGACGAATATAAATATATGTATTTATGTGACCGTTGGCCTGTTTTTGGTTTTTGTTTTACTTTTTTTCCTAGAAGCAATAACATTTACCAACCACCTCAGGCAATACTTCTCTCCTATGAATATTCTGATAGTAAAATAACTACCCTGGTACTTCAGTGGGAGAAATGGCCTACAACAAGAAAACAAACAAACATTTAAGCAAATGTGGGCATGGTGCACCCCTTTAATCCAGCTCCCAGGAGGCAGAGGCAAGTGGATCTCTGTGAGTTTGAGGACAGCCAGGGCTACATAGAGGCCTGCCAGGGATATATAGTAAGACTGTCTCAAAAAAAAAAAAAAAAAAATTAAGCAAAGTAATTCTGAGTTTGCATGAATATATTAGAATCTGATTATTCTTCAGCATCTTAAAAAGTAACAGCAGCCAGGCAAGACAGCACACGTCTCAGCACTCAGGAGGCAGAAGCAGATGGATCTCTGAGTTCAAGGTCAGCCTAGTCTGTTAGCTAGTCCCAGGGCAGCCAGGATACAGAGAAACCCTATCTGGGGGTGGGGAGAAGTTATAACAAAGTAATCTAATCTAAGCTCATTGATATTTTCTCTAAAGAACTACCAATTATAGTTATTATAATCCTGTATCAAAACTGCAAGTACTAAAAAGGTTTTGGTTTTTTTTTTTTTTTTTAAAGAATTTAAATCACACTCTCAAAAGGAAGAGCTCTGCTCATCAAGCAGCTTGCAGGCTGCTGACGACCCACAGGCAGCTAAGAAAGCCTCATTCTGACTACAGCACAGCTGGGACCTGCTGTACAGACTGCTGGCGTGGCCTACTACAACACAACACAGGACTCACATAAACTGTGATGACAAGGCCTGCTTTAAAGCTGAAGGGTGTTTGCAAAGGTAAGAATATTACTGTCTTTATCATTGCTACTTAGTTCGCTCCCACTCACTGTCAGAGCTGCTGCAGCTCGCCTCTGGCTGAGACATGATTCCATGTATTGCTCCTTGGGACTCCTCACTTCCTAATAACAAAATGAACAAGACAGGGAAGGAGGCAGTAAAAAACAAACAGTAGCAAATGGGGGACGGCAGCATCAGAAGGAAACAACTACTGCAGAGTGTCAGCCCCGCGGTGAGCTGACACGCTCCTGGCGTCCCAGGGCCTCTCCGGATAAATGCAGATGAACCTAACCATGTTGGATCCATAATATGTAAGGAGAAAATGTTAATAAAATCAGGACAAAGCGGCTGTCTTTCAGAACTGGCTTTCCAACCTGTACTGGGGCCACAGTCAAAGAGAAGGTAAAATATATAAACAGTGCTGGCCTAGGTCAACAGGGCATTTAGGCTATCATATTTTTGCCTAAAACAGGCTTTTCATCAGAAAATTAGAAACGTCCAAAGGCTAACAAAATAATAAACAAAATGCTGAGAAAGAGGAAAGAAACATTTTAAAAGCACTCAGTCCAGGAAAGGACTGCAAGGGGACAGCAGCACACCAGACCCGTGTCCAGTCTGTTTGCCTGTGCTGACGTGCCTTCAGCACAGCCTAACTACAAGTGACTTCAGATCTTCGCTTTTGCATCAACTGCTTTAAACAGTGAAGTTTCAAACCTTGAAAATCCCTCACCTCCTAACTGGCTGGGGCATGCTGAAGAGAAATGTATTGTGGAATGAGTACTCCCCTCCCCCAAGTTCTTTGGCTCAGTGCAAGGGAATGGATAGCTGCGGGCGTGCGAGAGGCAGTTCTGGTTTCTGGTCTCTGCCTCCAAAGTCCCAGTGACTGCTGTGCAGAGTTAAGTGGGATAATGTGTATATAGAAGACACTCCAATATATACTACACAGTATAAAATCTATCTAAAAGATATTTTATAATCAAATTGAAATATTATGACTCACATGGTTAGTTCATCATCCAATGGGAGGAAATGCAACTTGGGGCTATATATGGAAGGAATAAGCAAGGCTCCTCACTTACGAGTCTGCATGGCCTCCTCCACCCATGTATCTGAGCACTCCATGTCTTCCACACTGCACACGGTGCTTTCTTCTACTTCTTTCTTCCGCTTCTTACATATGAAAGAAAGTTAAAAAGAGAGAAAAAGAGAGATGTAGTCTGGTGGCGTAATGAGCTTTGTAAACGGCTGGAAATATAACACCAGCTGGAGGATAGGTAAAGAAATAACACGTGGCCTAGAGTACATACAGTTTGCCGTGATAGCATACGGTTTGATGTGATAACAGTAAGTGTGACATAAACAGATAATAGGCAACAGAAAATACTGTGAACAGGAGTGGTCCATAACCAGCTAATCAAATTATGGTGAACAAGTGTGGCCAGACCACAGCTCCAAGAAATGTGTAAAAGTGAGAAATTTGAACTGCAAGTTAGAGCATGCTGAGATGACCCTCTGAGGACTCCGCCTCTCCGCCAGAGCAGATCTAAAACAGAGGAGCCGCTTGTCGGGACCACAGCACTTGCCTAGGCTGAGGCCAGCCCAGGATAAAGAGGGAAACGTCACGCCTCACAGAAGGACCTGCAGTGAAGACCAACTCGCACCGCATACCATGAATGTCAGATATGTGTGTTTTGGACATCCCGTGGTGGATGCTCCTTTTTGTGTGTACTGGACTTGGATGTTGTTTGATGTGCAAGTAAAGACTTCATAACCAAGACCATTGGCTCATGAGTTTTGATTGCTGCCAGATAACTGGCACAAGTAATTTGCCCCTGCACATAGGCAGGAGGGCTCGTGACAGGTGGCCACATAAGCAAATATACATAAGTTAGCATATATATGAATCTGTCTAAGTGTGAGAGTCTCAACACATACAGAAGACCCTAAGGGGAGGAACAGGATCAGGAAGCCTCAGGCTATAGTCAGCCTGGTGGGGGTCTTTCCTTCCACCACCTCTAACTTCCTGTGCTTTAGTTCACCACTGAGCCATGCTTGACCCAGCAGGACTGATCAAGTAGAAACTCTCTCAGGATTTGAAATGTTTGCCAACTTGTCACCTTCACAGGCCAGTGACACTCATTCTTCTGCTTAACGTGGGTGGAGGTAGATACAGAGGCTATGAGCCCGAGAAACATAAAGACACACATTTCACCTCACACCTGGAACCTAAATTTGGTGGCAAATTCTGTTCATGAACCAGTGTTTCTTTAGAATACTTCTTGGTAAATACCTGGGTGCCATAAACTCTACAATGAGCAACCTCACAAGCAAAAACTACTCCTGATACCTCAAAGCCATTCAGATTATCCGCACTAGTCCTTCCATCTTCCAGATGTGACATCTGGAGAATGTGCTTACATTCCACTGCCTTCCACTCTTCACAAACACATACAAGAATGAACTAACACAATTCTGTGCTGAGTTATTTGATCAGTTAATGTCTCTCTATAGGTGCATTTATAAAGGGACACTGACAATAAATACAAAACATTTGTATTTTTCATGTATGTAGATCCAAATTTAAAAGTGTAATGGTCTTAATTCCAATTCAAAGCTTAAGTTTCCTGAAGCAACTCTGGATCATTTAGGAAAACATTTGACATGTCCCAGACTCCAGAGCAAGATGCAACAGGACATCCTCACTTGTACTGTCTAGCAATTAATATTAAGTTCGACTTCATCTGAGAGTGCTCCTTGCTGCAGGCCATTCTGTACATCTGCAGATGATAATATTTACTGACAGCACAGCATTCTTTCGCTAATGGCAACCACAGGTTCCGCCCCAGATAACGAAGCCAACCTATGCAAGCTACCAAGTTTTCATACCCAGTGCTTAGAGCTGCTGCCCAGGCATCACGATCAATCCTGTTTCAAGGCATGTAGAAAAGGCCAGAACTCAGAGAGATCTACATGTACCTGATGAAAAGGACTAACACACACAGAAACAACCTGACTAAGCCTTAGGGAACTTTCAATGGCATTCACTTAGCAGATTCACACAAAAGGGTATTGCTTCTCAGACACAGCAGTGAGAATGTCTCTAACTTCACATTGCTGATGAGGGAAGGGGAGAATGCCTTACATCTTTCTTTTCCAAAGTGTTGCTTCATGATTACCATCTAAACCCTGCTGGGCTGAACAGATTGGCTCGATAATTACATACAATAACTGCAGTGGGCAGGTAACCCTCAGCTGGCACGGGCAGCTCCCCTGTGAGAGCTTCCATATGCAAGTGCACTGATGGAGTGCGTTAGGTACGTTTTTCCTGCCGGTTCACAGGCCTGATTAACGGCAGCCAAGACTCCAAGGTTAGCATGTCAGCAGACTTGTGATGCATTAGGCAGGGATAAACACAGACACTTTTGTTCATTCAGACCAAAATTAAGGAGAAATATTTCAGCGCTCTACTGTATTCCATATAGTTTCCAGGTTCCAGAGGGAAGTTTTTAAATGTCCCTCATAAAGGGAGCTAGCCAGTATTTCCTACTGAAGAGCCTAGCACATTCATTTTGTTTTGAAGCTTATTTAATAAAAATGAGCTTTCTTAATCTCCGTACAGGTGAATTATAAGGAAAAAATCAAGACAGCATTCAGCCAAGGAAAGAAACACCTGTGTATCAGGGAAAGTGGTGGGTCACATTCATCCGCAAACCAGCCTGGTAGCTCCTACCCAGCTTTTCTGAAGGCACAAGCAGTCTGGGTAGAAAGGGCCCATGGTCTAAAGATCACCAATTAGCAAGATAAAACAAAGCCCGTCTAGTTTAACAATGTATAAGGACGGCACTCAGTTCATACGGAAACACACAAAATCCCAAACAGCAAGCTGCTATGGCTTTCTTCTGAGCATCTGTCAGCATTCTTAGGCCCTGGGTGTACGGGTGTGGGTTCCCTTTGAAATGAAAAGCTCTTCAAGTGGCTGTGCCAATCTCTGATTCGGTGACAGTCTACGCCATGTCTCCTCACAGGTACCTTTATTTGCATTTATAAAAGAAACCAAGATACTATATGACACACGGGCAACTTACAAAATACATGCAGGATAGAATTTGCTTTTAATTCAATATAGAAAAGAGTCTTGAAAAATGGGTTGATTTCAAAGGACATTAGTATATATATTACATGTTATATTTTTTAACTGTTTGGATATGCTAGGTTAAAACTTAGTTAATTAGGTGCTTTTCACTTCCAATTTATAAACAGGAAGACAAGTCAGCTGGATGCGTTTGGACTGATAATTTACTAATAGGCTAAACACTGACTAGGGACCAATAAGCTGCTTCAACAGAAAAAGACAACAAAAATCTTCAGAGGCAAAACCACAGCGCAATTCTCTGCTCAAGTCAAGCCCTAGATGATCATGTCCAGGAGCATCAGACAGCCTCTACAACGCCAGCCGGCCTCCTGGTCATCTCCAAAGAAGCAGGCGATGCCCTTGGGGTACCTTCCTTTCACTACAGGCATCATACATGTTATTTAAAAACAAAGAACAGCCTAAAACTCCCAGGCACTTGGTGTTGAACAAGCCAAAGATCTCCAGGCACAAACACACTCATCTTAGTTGTTGGAGCCCAGTAAAGTCACCACGTAAATGCACAAAATTCACAGACTACTCACAGCTCTACTCCTAAGAGCTACCACAATGGGACATTAGTTACTAAAAGTAACTCGGGGAGAGTGACATGAGGGACAGCAAGTACAGTGTGCCACAGAACCTGCAGATGAGAAGATTCAGTTAAAATTGTACTAGATGAAAAAAATGAAGAGAGGGACACCAGAAAGCCAAAGAGAAAGTGTTCTTATGTTTCTCAGCTGAGGGCGACAAGGAGACCAGAACCCAGAGCCCCTTGTTCGCACTGCAGTCCTTTGGCAGAAGTATGCTGCCACCTCCCATGGCTCGTCAATGTGGAACAGTCATTGCTAACTGTTGTGGCTTACCCTGATGCACCTTTCTAAGGAGGAAGAACTCACAGGTGTGTTCTTTCACGCCTCTCTATATTTCCTTCTTATGTATGCTCTTCCAGGGTAGGGACTCAGTCTTGCCCTTTCCTAACCCTAGCTGAGCTTTAGCAGAGCACTGTAGAAGCCAGTCTCTACGGATCTGCACATGCAGCAGATATTCAACTACAGTAACCACGGCAGAAATTAGTTCAGTCTTACCTAGGTCTGTCAAATATTATTTGTATTCCCTTCAGCTCAGCTTCTTGAGGACCCAGAGAAGGAGCTGTTTAGAAGCCCTCCTGATATTCATTTTAGGAGCAGAAACACCTAGCCAGGGTCTACAGGCATACTACTTGCAGAAGTTTCCAGCTGCACATCTGAGGACAGTGCAACCTCTGCGACCAGGGCTCTCCGGGAGTCTAACTTCAGTGTGAGCAGCCCTAATAGTCACTTAAACTAAGGAAGCTTCTAGAGAGTCAATGAATGAAGCTCTAAAATCTAATGCCTGTGTATTCTCTACCATGCTGGGATTGATGTGATATTTTTCACTCATGCTTTCCTCTGAGGGCCCCATCACTTGTACCATTACACCAAAAAACTTAAGATGTTTTAAGGACAATTCATGAAAAAGGCAAAATGGGCAGCTAGTTATGCCTTAATTATCTAATATGTTCTATGACTAAAATCACCAGGAGGTATTAAGTGTCCTGAGGTTCTCTGAGGAAAGCTGCACGACAGCTGTGTAATAGTGGCTGCATGCCCTAGGCAACTCCGTTTGCCTTTTTTGAGACAACCCCTAACCCACACATACACGGAGTATTGAGTATTTGCCAGGTTGGGTGGATGGATGGATAGATGCACGCATGTGTGGCCAAAGAACACGTGGAAGCCAGAGAACAACTCTGTGCATCTGGGTTTCTCATTCACGGTTCCATGGATTCTGGAGATCAGGTTCAGGCCGTTAGACTTGCAAGGCCAAGAAGGTAGGGACCTTCACAGTTGAGCTGCCAGCCCCCTCTTAAGTTGTAACAAAGTGTCTTATGTGGATGCTACAACGTCCATACGAAAGCAGATGGAAAGTGGCTCTGTGCTGTGGTTCTGAAGTAGCTCAGGGCAGCATGAAGCTTGAAGGGTTACTTACCAACATCAAGTCCTCTGCAGTCTCTCAAGTAAGAAGAAAACCCTGAGGTGTCCACTGCACATGTAATACACAGTCACACTATAGCTGTCTGTCTCCTTGAAGATCAGCAAAAACTAAACCCTTCCATATGGTAGTAGGAACCACCTCAGGCCTTGTGAGGAAAAGTTCCTTACAAAACACATAAGCCTCTTTAGAATTACTACTAAAATCAAAACTGCTTGATCGTTCCTCCAACCACAAAACCCTACTCATTAAACACACCAACAGCAAACAGCAGACACAGAAGCCAGGAGTCCTCTGCTTTATGTCAACGAATTACACATATCAATCAACTGCTTCAAAGGAAAATAAATCACAAACTCATTAATGTGATGCACATGTTTTTAACATTATGAGGCTACACTCTGGAGTCTTTATTTCGTCTAATTATTACCTTGTCTTTTGCTGCAAATCAACTTTTAGCAAGCAAGGACCATTTAAATCTATCACACAAACATTCATCAAGTAAAATCTAAGCCAGGCTTCATTTTTTTGTCTAATATCTTGAAACTGAACTGAACTTCAAAGCTATACCTCAGTTCTAAAGACGATGGCAACAGATTCAAATGAAAATACTGTTGTTTCCTTGAACTAAGAAACCAGACAAGTTAAGCAGTAGGCAGAATAACACTCATAGCCCAGCTCTTATCTACTGATGCTTGCGTGTGCTGGCCACAGCTCTGGGCATCCATGCTTCTCTTTTATCCCTTGTAACGAGCTTACAAGCAAGAAAGAAATTTCTTTGGAAATTTCCATGGAAAATGTTTTTAAATCCATCCCTTATTAAAAAGTAAAAGCATGCATGCTTAGCATTTCCTAAAATCTGGCCATGATTAGAGAAAACTCTAACTTTGAGGACATTGTATAAGACACCCTTTTGTTATTTCAAGAGACGAATACTTTCAAGAGCTCAAGGCACTGACACTGCACCAAATGGTCTCCTGTATCTCACAACCAAACACACATGTACACAAAGATTAAAACAGGGCATGTATGCATCACTGCCATACACAAACACTGGTTACAGAGCTGAAAAATGCACTGAAAGCCTAAAATCCCCAATATCCGCTATGCCTACTAACAAAGAGGCTATTGTCTACAGAGAGCTTAAAATTCAGACACTCAACTGTGTTTGCACAATGGAAGTATCTTAGAAGTCTTTATGCATTCCAGAGCCCTGGGTCTCATCCCTGTAGTGTAACACTGGCTTAACTGTTGTGAGTAGTACAGTCTGGGAGTAGAAAGTGTCAGAGCTTCCAGGTAATCTAACATACAGATCAGGACAGTCTTAAAAAATATCATTATATGGCCTGAGGTATTAGGATTAAAGAGACCTCCAGATTTGACAGAGGGAGTGTAGAAGCTGAGAGTCCTGACACTAGAAATCCCCATGCAGCCACCAGCCTCTCTCACTCTTTCATATCACTGGCAGTAGACACTGTATAGGAAATGGGCAATCCATGGGAAATTCAATAGGTAAATGGGTATTCCAACTGGGGTGAGGAACAAAATCTAAGAAAAATTATAGAACCAAAACAGAAAAACACTAAACCCACACACAGAATTCCCATGCTCAGAGACATTACAAAATGGCAATCCCTATCTACAAAGACATATAAGAGGCTATCACACCAGCCAGACAAGAATAAATTTGCTGTCTTCAGTCAGTCACAATGGGGCCTTACCACTCCCTGCTGATATAGTGGATACCGACAGATTCTGGGAGAAGGGAAGTCACTGTCCTCAGTTGTGCACTGACTGGTGACCCCACCAACAAAGAGCTCCAAAACCTATGGTCACACAGGATGTCCTGGTTAAACTCAGTGGGCCACAAAACAGATGACGAGAATGTAAGAGAGATTTATCTGGAAGGAAGGAGCTAGGTCAGGGCGGGATGGGAGCGGTCAGCATGTATTATGTACATATTAAGGTGTCAAAGACAAATTTAATTAATGACAAAGGATGACACAAAGAAAATCACCAATTCCCCTAAATATGACTGAAAAGTAGAACAAATGAGATGAGTGTGCTAGAAGCATATAGATCTGTTCCAGGAACAGAAGAAAATGTAAAGAGTTAATGAAGAAGAAAAGCTAGATTCCAGCTCTCCCAGACAACAGCAAAGAATCTGAGGCAAGGATGAAAAGCAGCAGCCACACACTTACGAAGTTTAATTTCTCCAGTTCCAAGATGAGTGCTGTGTTCTTAGACAGTGGCTCACCAAATGCCAAGTATACATGGAGTTTAAACTAACAAAACAAAACTCTCCCTCTCCCCCTCTCTCTCACTCTGCGGTGAAAAACAGGATGCTGAAATAGAATGAAAAGCAAGAGGCTTCAAATGTAGGGGACAAGGACAGACAAAATGAACCACACTGGAAGCTGAGGGACATCACAGCAGTGTCTTCGGCCAAATTCTTTTCAGTGGATCCAATAGCATCGTTTTTTGGAAATTGTGGATTCATAAAGTTTACCATTTATAGCTCTCTTCACAAGAACTTACTTGAGCACATACTCTTAAAGATGAATCCAAGAGAAAGGACACAATAACAATAAAAAATAATAAGAAATATACGACTCAGGAACTCCAAACCACTGACGACACAGAACACACAGAGAAACAAGACAACTGCAGTCCTAACAACACGAGACGATGGGCTACTGGGGGAGACAGTCCTCTTGTTGGGAATGGATATAGATTCTAATTAACTCTAAATGTTCACACACAAACGAGTTAAAATGTTAGAAAACAAGGGTGGGGACAAGAATTCACTTCTTCCTACCCAAAACTTTAAGAAATGATCCCAAAATAACCATGTAAAAACATTTCTGTAAAGCAAGTGGCTCCACTTCACAAACAGCTACTGAAAGCGGTAAGTGGGAGTGGAGTGGAGGGGGTGCATTTAGAATACCTTTGAAAGGAGACACCCAGTCTACAGTGGCCCACCAAGAACAAGACCTGATGGCAGAAGAATCAAAATCACTCATGACTTATGAGTCACCAGAACAGATGTCAAGAGAAAATAAGAGCCACACAGAGCAAAGGCCAGAGACTAGCAGAGTCTTGCTTTCATGATGGATTTGCCAATACTCAAGAGTTCTGCCCCTCTTAACTAGAGAGAAAATGGAAGCACCTAGTGGGGGAAAGCAGGTAATATGCTTGATAACTAGATTCTCAAATAGGTAGCTTACAATAGGCAGACAGAGTGAATTAACAATATGGAACTCTCAAACCCCAAACTATGAGTAAAAGAAAAACAGCTTTGTAAGATGTAAAAGTCAGATTCACAGACAGAATAATCCTGCAAATCCAGGCAAAGCTATTTCCACTCAATATTAGTGAAATCAAGAGAAAAGTCACACCAGGAAGTTAAACACCAAAGACAAAAGAAAAGAAAATAAAGAGTCTGGAGAGATGGCTCAGTGGGTAAGAACACATACAAAAATTTATAAACCTATTTGAAGCTTTAAAAAAGATTTTAAAAGATGGAAAGTTTTAAAGAATTGTTTTTATTAGTTTTAATTGTGTGTGTGTGTGTGTGTGTAGGAGCTCAGAGATCTTGGATGCTCAGTTATAGGCAGTTGTGAGCTGCCAAGCACAAGTGCTGGGAAACAAACGGTCCTCTGCCAGACAGGTTCTCTGAACCACTGAGTCATCTCTCTAATTCCAACCCAGGCATTTTTAAAAGCAAAAGCAGGTTGGCGGTGGTAGTACCTGCTCAGGATGTAGGACGCTGAGCAGGAAGATCCGGAGTTTGAACCCAGCCTGGGCTATTTAGAAAGACTGAATCAAAAGGGGGAAGTGGAGGAGAGAAAAAAAAAAAAAAAGAAACTGTCCAGCTAAACAAATAGAACAATAATTACTATATTATTTATGTATTAAAAACAGCAAAATTCAGAGAACAACTGAATGACATGAAGGAAAGGTTTGAGATTATCACAGACAACAAAAGACACAAAGTAATAATTAAACCACTGAACCAAATTATACATGGAAGATGTGTATGGTCTGCACATACCACCAAAAAAATCACAAAGCGGGTAGGAGGAGCCAGCAATTGGCTTGAGGGTAATGGCACTTGCCACCACACCTGATGATGTGTCCAATTCCCAGAACACGGTGGAAGGAGAGAACCATCTCCTCCACAAGTTGTGCTCTTGACTGGCACAGGGTATGCACACATACACACGCATTTACTCGCTTATGCGCCAGCTCTCACTCCCTCTGTAAGTGTGTGAGAGTGTATTCTTAAAAACAAAAAAGAACTACTAAGACACAACTGATACAGATGAAGGAACACGTAAGTGAAGCTGGGGAAAGCCCCATTCGTGAAGAGAACGCTGTGGAGACAGCTATTCTTCTAAAACTGACACATCATATCCATGCAATCTCAATCAAAACCTCACGATTATTTTTGTGCAAATAATCAAACTCTAACATTTACATGCAAGTGAAATGGGGCCCCAAACAGCAAAGACAATTCTAAAGAATGACGCGAGAGGTCCCTCACTATCAGATTCATGAAGTCAGCGCTAGTGAGAGAACTGCTAGGCAGGCACTCACTGGACAGCAGGCATCCAGATCAAACAAGACACGGCGACCTGAGAGCCAGTGCGACAACTGTGGACCCAAGAGTCTGTTCAATAAGTGCAGATCATCCAGAGAGCCGCCAGGGAAAACTCCAACTTTAATTACAACACTTGGGAGACAGAGGCAGGGGGACTCCATGTTTAAAGCCAACCTTGACTGTAGTGAGTTCAAGGCCAGTCTGAGCAGTTAGTGAGAGCCTATATGAAAAATAAACAGTGAAGAGGGGCCTGGAGATACAGCTCACTTGGAGAGTGTTTGCACAGCAGGCATGAAACCCTAGGAAAGCATGGCAGGGGTGGGGAAGGCAAAGCAAACCAACACCCCGGTCTACCCCACTTCATTTTACAAACAATAAGATGAAAATGCAACCAGACTAAGCACTTACTTCAGTTATATGACTACCAAGTAGCTTCATAATCTTACCGTAGGCCAATCTTAGTGTTTCGTAATTTCCTTTTACTACAACGAATAGCCACAGGTCAGTGAGTATAAAAAGTTCCCAAGCAGATGAAACAAAGTTCCCAACAGTTCAGCTATGCAGGCATCCTCTTTCTTACCTTCAGTGAAGTTTTCTACATGTTAAACTATGCAACAGGAAGCTTCCAGCCTTCAGAACCATAAGGACACAAGAAAACTGTAACGTCACAGTTACTCTGTTAACTCTGCAGCAAGCTAACCCACTCAGCTCTGAGTCAGCCACCTAAGAAACCAAGCTTCTATCACCAAGGAGGTCCAAATCACAAGAATCTGTAAAGAAAGAGGATTGCACAGGGCATCCCTCATTGCAAGCATCACTTTTCAATCAGCAAAGTTTAGAGAAGAAAATCACCACGAAGCCTACCTATCGAGATTAATGCAAAGAAATCCATGAGCAGAAAGTCACATGCAACATAATCTTACAACCTTGATGAGCATTTCAAGATTCCACTTCACCCTCATTTCAAACCCCGGATCTGGCTTAAGTACAAGTGTGGACTACCAAGAGCAGATGCAGTTAAGGCAAACCTTGTGAAAGAAAGATATACATCTGCAGAGGTGTAATGTGAGTCCACGTTCTACAGCAAACTATGCAAAGACAGTAAACCCATGATCCACTTTTGAAATACCCACCTCCTCCGTAGGTTAAAGATGCGCAGGAAACTCGCAATGGGTAGCTTCTGGCTTTCAAGAGGAAAATTTGGTTTTCATGACTTTTTCTCACAATTTGGATGCTATAAAGCCAAAGAAATCTACTGAACTTTACAGAGTTGCCAGCTAAACTAAGAATTTACTTCAGTTATATGACAACCACGTAGCTTCATTATCTTAAAGCTGTAAGAGTATGTTGACATGTGTCTTTCTGTGCAGATTTCTTTGCATTAATATTTATAGCTTGCTTCCACAGTGGTTTTCTCTAAACTTTGGTGATTGAAAAGTGACAATCTGTAATGAGGGGTGCCCTGAGCAACCTCCCCATTTCCTTTGCAGATTCCCATGGTTTGGACCTACTTGGCAGGGAAAGCACAATTGGGCTGGTGAGAAACATTGTAAACCATTTCTCTTCCCCATTCTCAACCACCATTAGCTTACTAAATTTCAGATACTGAAGCCAGGCATTGTGACACAAGTCTTTAATACCAGCACTCAGGAGGCAGAGGCAGGCAGATCTCTGAGTTCAAGGCTAGCCTGGTCTATGGAGAGAGTTCAGGACAGCCCAGGCTACAGAGAGAAATCCTGTCTCAAAAAACAAAAACAAATTTTTTAAAAATTAAAAAATAAATAAATTTTAGACATTGAAACAGCAAGGTCCTCAACAATTACCAAAAGTAACTAGTAAATGACCAGCTTAATGTATGCCTATAAAATCTAGCTTCTGAAGTTCTCTCCCCATGTGCAGTGTTCCCACAGTTCTGGCTGTCACTTCTTAGTACTTCTCTGCTAACAGCTAATTCCCTTAAATGCAGACAAACTTAACATTTCTTTAAAGACCCCATTCATGTCTGATGACACACCAAGTCACAGCATATGCCAACTTTCAAACAGAAACATTTTCACCATATCCATAAACAGAGAGAAACTGAGGCGATATTAAAGGTGACAAAAAGAACTTCTAAATTAAAACTTCAGTGCCCTGTCAACACCTGAGCTCAGATCACAATGAGGTCATTTCAAGACACTTCCCGACCTGCTCCTGGAAGAAAGACTCCAAATACTTCCTGCCATCTACACACTGCTCTGCTGACAACTTGCCCCTCCACGTGGCAATAAACCCTTAACCACCAGCCCACCTGTACTTTCTGGCTGAGCTAAGGCTCCACCTGCCTATAATACCTACTAAGTTGGAATCAAAGAAGCCAAAAAGATCATGCAGTACCCAGATTCACCTTTGATGCTGGTTTTGTCTTCACACTTCCATTCTCCACAACACTAAAATCCAGTTTGCCGTCATCTTTACTTCCTACAGTTTTTAGTCCTTGTGAAAGAATGTCACGTAAGTTTTGATAAAGAGGTTTCTCAGTGTAGCCCAGTAATTTCACAATTTCCATGTACTTAGCGATTTCACCTAAAATAATTAACACAATCATTTTACTACTTTTAGTCATAAGCCTTATATGTCTATCTCATTCCTAAGACAACAGTCCATGGCTAATGTAAAATTACAATACAAGTGTGCAACGTTTTTAAAATAGAAACCTTGTTCTCAATCAGAGTTCAATGCAAAGTAAGTTTTTAAATCCCCATTTACCACGTAAGTAAAACAACTTCATTTGAGATACAATATAAAAGGCATTTCTGCAACCATAAGAGACAATAAGAGAACATTAATTAAATAAAAATTAATTAAATTAATTAAATAAAATATAAATATAAAAAGAATTCAGACACTAGTATGTCCTGAGCTCTAGTGACCCTAGAAGCCAGAAGCCCTGCAACAGAAAGCCACCAAAGCTACGAAGTGAGAAACAGAACCCAGAGAGCAGACTTAAGAAGGAACAAGGTGGATCTAGAAAGTCAAGGGTCTATAAAATCCTTCCCTACCTGGCTTGTTTTTCTCAGGAAAGCATTTGTCCATCAAAGCTGCAATGTTGTCTCTGTATCTGTTGAGGAAGGAAGGAGTCCTAGGTTAGAACTGTGCAGTCCCATGCAGTCTCCAGCTCCACTGCTAACAAAATACACCACAGCAGGCAGTGCTTCTCAAGAAAACAGCAAAGTTTCAAGAGCACCTTCTGTCTAACCTGCACCTTCTAATCTAAGTATCACTGAGCCAGGTGTGGTGACTGGGGCATGCCTGCAATATCAACACCCAAGAGGTTGAGGCAGGTGGGTTGCTCAGCAAAGTACTACCTATTAAAAAAAAATAATTATCTAGAAAAGAAAACAACCCCATAGATCCTGTCAAGAAATCCTAACTAAATTTCTTTGCCCCATTGCCACCCAGCCCAAAACAATGTAAGTTGTCCCTTACCTAATTTTGGAATCTCTAACATAGTTAGGATCTTTCAAGTTATCCTCCCAAGGAAGACAGCCGCTGAGCCACTGGATCATGCAATAACCAAGTATTTCCAAATCACCACGCCGTGATGGGGCTACAGACACAACAGAAGATTAAGCACAGTAAAGCAACTTTCCAGAAAAGCATCCAAACAGAACAGTCCACTCAAGTCCACACTGTGGCAGAAACATTTGCCTGCATGTAATGAAAGCACTGAACACTGGGCTGTATAAGAGAAATCTTTATCTCCAACTAATAATTTACTTAAAACCCAAACTGATACACCTTAGGGTTTCAAGCTGCTATTACTGGTCTAGAAAATAAAGTCTGAAAGCACCTCATACTCGCTGCTGTCTTTGGGAGACTTGAAGATATTACAATGTATCAACACTGGGTGTCGGAGTCCTCTACAACAAATGGCACAAAGAACAGACTAAGCCAGTTTATACAAAACGAAGGCTACTTGTTATGAAGGTACAGTTTTGTAAGAAACCGGGACACTAGAAAGCAAAGCAGCCCAGAGGTAAGCTGAGTGAATCCAAAATGTGGCCCAGTTATCCCTGAAGGACAGGGGCATGCACAAGAGCCCTTACTCAAGTGTGGGCGCCAAACCTCTGCCCTCTTTCTCCATCCCATTCTGCTTCTTCAGTACTGTTTATCAGTCTACTTACTTAGCATAATTAAGTCTGTAGAAATTCAGACAGAAACATGAGCACTGACTGTGGATGCACACAGGCAACTGTGGATACACCAGGTCACTGTGGACACACCAGGCCACTGTGGACATACCCACGCCATTGTGCGCATCGATGCTTGTAAACTCCAGTGTGCCATCATGGCATCTTTTGGGATCTTCTTTGTACTCTTTATGAACTCCATCTGGGCAGTACCGATAAGCAAGCCCATAGTCTACCAAGTACACCTATGAATTTCCAAGCACCAAAATAAAGACAAAAATTAATGCACATGTATTACTCGAAAGTACAGATATAAAACCACCTGAGGGTAGATTCCCTTCCAAGGGAAAACTGCAGCTCTCCAAACAAGTTAAATCTAAAATGAACACTGTAGCAAGTACTGAACACTCCCACCACCACCACCACACACACTCTTAGAATGCTGGGATTGAACCTAAAACTTCATACACAGTAAACAAGAGCTCTGCCACTGAGCTAGATCTCTGAATAATTCTTACTTAAAAAAAAAAAAATCTTACTTCATTTGCAGTATTAGGAATCAAACTCAGGACCCTCCTCTACCACTGGGCAGTTTATTCCCACCCTCCCACCCAAGAATTTTACTTTTAATAAATGTTAAGTGACTATGGATCTACAGTCCTTAGCAATATTATTTCACTTTGCATACTTTCTTAGAAAAGTATGTGCTAAACTTCTAATTAGTCCTGTCTCCATGGGCAAGGCTTACAGTGTTAAGTTTTTCTTAAGGAGTCTAGAACAAAACTATCACACAAAGTAAACTATCGAGACGAACACTGTTAGCACAGTGTAACAGTTATCTTCTACTCCTGATTTTTCACTTGTATAATAGTCAAACGCCCATTAATAAAAGCGGTTCAAGGACTATAACATTGTGTTCAAAATTCTTAGATGAGACCTTTATCTACGTCTTAAATAAGAGTCAAGTCTTCCAGATTACACCTAATCTGGAATACAGACGGAGGAATCGCGCGTCACAGCCTGCTGCTCTGACTAGCACACAACATTAACACATGTGGCTTCCATCTGAAGCCACACATTGTATCTGGTTCTCTGTCATAAATGCATGTGCCCATGTGCATGTGAGCACAAAGATGGATTAGAGCTAAGAGAGGATCCCCACCCACAGCACATGTCTTAAAGGTAGGAGAGCCGCACGTGGCTGATGTGTAAACAAAAGCTACTAACATTAATCAAGGGCAAACTAACAAGAGTTGAATTTTTAATATTACCACGCAAGTCCCTCCTATTCCAGCTAAAGGGCCTTTAGTAAAGTTCAGGTTCTTGGCTGTGTTTACAGAAACAGCTCAAATGAGACGGCTGGGGAGAAATGAGATGAAGCCTGTGATGCCTCACAGAGCGTTCCAGCACAGCAGCTTTCTCTTGGTGCACTGCACAGATCCCCCATATTCTCCATAGTGTATAGAGGGGAAGCAAACACACTGTAGTTATAAATAATAAATAAATAGAAAGGAGGCAATCAAACAGAGAGAGAGAGAAGAGACAGAGGGAGGAAAGAAATCTAAGCAGGAGGTGGTCACAGACGGGTCTATGAAAAAACCCAAATGCATAGAATGTTGACAATCCCTGCACCAAGCCAAGCACTCAAAACTTCCTTTTTATAGCTCAATAAGTAACACTAAGCACAGTGTCAACTACACGTTCTGCAGAAATCATGGAAATGGCTGCAACCTGCATTGTCATTGACAACTAGGCTGACCCCAATAAAGGTAACGTAACACGAGCTGTCTCCTCTTAAACATAAACTTACAAAGAGGATGAAACAAACTGAAAATGTACATCTGCACTGCAAGCACTAAGGATAAACAAATTCAGACAACTCTGCCATTCCGTACACCAAATGACTTGAATGATCTACGTGAAAGACCAAACTCTCCAAGTAACAGAACACTCACATCTGATGGATTTCTTGAACCAAGGAAAATTTAAAAGGTAACAAAGCGGACAGGCAAATCTAATTCATTGGTGCAGTATATAATTTTAAGCTTCCACCCCAAACAGCTATTTGAAATTCATTTTGTATCAAGCACTTCTCCTGAATATTATTTAGGGCAGAACAGCCAACTTGGTAAAGTGCCAGCAAACTGCAACAAAAATGCAGAATGGTAACTAAATGAAAGTGTTTGAAGAAACAGTATTGTTAGTTTATCTACTTCAAAAAAGCAGAGCCTGTCGGGTTGAGTTTCAGAGTCCCCTACTTGCTCTCAAGCAGCATGTTTTACAACAGTAAAAACTGAATTCTAAGGACCTGGTCTGGGTTCTTGTAGCTCAGAAGAAGGTTGGAGGCCTTGATGTCCCCATGCACATACTCATGCTCGTGGATGTATTCCAGGATATCCAGCTATGGAGAATAAACACAGTAAGTTAATGCAGTACCTAATACAGCCAGCAGAGGACTGAGCTGCAACAGAAACCAACCCTTAACTGAATTCACAACCAGGAGCATAGCTCACATACAATTCTTAAGCTTAGCTGCAAGACAGTTTTCCGAGAAAACCTTTTGGCATTTGCTTCATATATTTTCTGAAGGTCACTCCCAAAGCGATCCATTATCATAAACCTGTAACTAAAGACAAACACGAAAAGTCAGTGAGGGGAATAACCAGGAACACGTACTTGCAATGAATATTCTCCCTTTAGATTATTTTAAGTTGATGCTTAATAAGGCAGTGTTATAAAAGAGGAAGGAAAAGGGGACATGAACACACACTGTGAAGAATTTCTCCTAACTAGATAGAAATCTGAAGAATTCAGAATGTTGTACTGTCCTGTCTCCAGGGCTTCTTCCTGGTCTCAGCTAGTTTTATAGGAGACAACATTTAACTTAAGACAATGCCCACACAGAGTTCAACATCATAAAATGTTCTGTTAAATCTAGGTTGTCAAAAGATGGGCTTAAAAACTACATTTAGTAAAACTGTCCAAACAGTATAAAGTGATTATGTATTTAACACTCAGTGGTCAAGATCTGGAAGAGGAATATCCTACAGAAATGGAGATTCCTGGTTTTGCCATCAATCTGTCATGTCTCCTTGACCAGGTGATACTACTTCCTTAGGCCTTAATTTCTGGAGAAGTGAAATGTGGAGGCAGACCATGTCATTCCTAGGGATTCAACTCTCAGAGTGCACAGTGAGAAGCACTAGAGACCCGCAATGACAGGGCCCAACTCCTCTAAACATTACTCCACCTTCAGCAGTTGTCCAAATTCTAACTTGTCTATTTAAATCATTAAAAAAGTCAAGCAACACAAAACCCAGGCCATGGGATGAGCTCATGGCCACAGCCGTCAGCTGGTACACTTCCCCACATGGCACTCACCAGGCAGATGCTCTGCAACCCTATTTTACAGAAGAAAACGATTAGTAACCTGCCTTCAAATGAGGTGGGCTATAGTTTGAACCACTGTCCTACATACACTGAAATAATAAAACAATGTACAACACAAAATCGTGCTTACATACTGTAGGCTTTTATGACAATAAAATATAGTGAGTTTACAAGGAAAGGAACAGCCAGCTAATATTAAAAGAGTGTGTGATATAAAATTTAGGGTCCTATCCATTTCTGAATCGGAAGAGAGAATTAGAGACTCTGCCTATATATCTTTTAGTAAATAAGATAGCAATGTTTTAGGAGAAAAGTTTATGTCAAAGTCATACTATCAAGGACAGGCAAAATATATTCATTTGTGTTAAGATTCTTGTTATTGCCCAGTGGTAGAGGCGCACATCTTTAATCCCAGCATTCGGGAGGCAGAGCAGGTGGATCTCTGTGAGTTCCAGGCCAGCCTGGTCTACAGAGTTTGTTCCAGGACAGCCAGAGTTTAAAAAAAAAAAAAAAAAAAAGATCCCTGATACCCTGACCTCTAAAATAATAGAGAATAGTCATGTCACTTTCCAGTATCCTGGGTATGGCAGGCTTTGCAAAGCTGAGAGAGGAGAGCAGGTTACTCATGTTTACCTTTACAGAAAAGTTAATTCTGTGTAATTATAATACTTTGAATAACATGATATAACCTGTGCCTATAGTCTGTGTCTTAGGGTTCCTACCACTGTGATGAAACATCATGGCCAAAATCAAGCTGTGGAGGAAAGGCTTATTCGGTTTACACTTCCATATCACTGTTCATCACTGAAGGAAGTCAGGAACATGGAGGCAGGAGCTGATGCAGAGGCCATGGAGGAGTGCTGCTTACTGACTTGCTCCTCATGGCTTGCTCAGACAGCTTTCTTATAGAACCCAAGACCCCAGCCCAGGTATGGCATCACCTAAATGCACTAGGCCCTCCCCCCATCAACCGCTAACTAAGAAAATGTCTTATAGCTGGATCTTATAGAGGCATTTTCTCAACTGAGCTTCCTTCCTTTCAGATACTGAGGCTTTGGTCAAACTGACATAAAACTAGTCAGCACAGTCTGATTCAACACAGGTTCTATTACTAAACCAGATTAAGGAGGTCTTTGTTTTTATGCACAGATCACCCTGCCACTAACTCTTAACAGTCCCTAAAATCTCCTCACCATATCTAAATTATAAACAAATGACACACAAAAAATGTTAGCACTTTCTCCAGAGAGAGCTTTAGGACTGAACAGACAGAGAAAGCTACTTCTGAAAATGTCTCTCAGGTAAGGCCTTTGATGCTTTCTTTTTTAGGGACTTGGTTAAATGCTTTAGGTAATAGGAAAATATCAGTCAGTACAAACAATTCCAAAATTATAATACCAAGTGTTGTTACAATCCTCATACTGCTCTAAGCTAACCTACCTATCACTCCCAAACAGGTTAAAGGAACAGTAAGGATGTCTGGCAGGGGAGGAAGCTAGAAGAATAATCCCATTTTCTACCTCTTTACTTCTGACTTACACGATTATTTTTAGTGCTTCAACCTAACAATCAACACTCTATCCATGACCAGTCTGAGTCTCATGCTCCACTGAGGAAGGTCTAGCAACCTCAGTTTCAAGAAGAAATGGTCGTCACTAGTAGTAAACTGAGACACGAGTGTAGTAGTATGCTGCTGTGGCAGTCCAGAAGCTGAAGACTTGTTCAGCTGTTGACATCCACTCTGACTACTCTGAAGCTCTTGCCAGTAGCATCATTTGAACACAGTCTTCTCCCTACTGCCTCTCTCGGGATCTGATCATCTCCCAGCACACTGTTCCAGTAAAACCACATGTAGAAAACGGCAGGAGATTCCAGGGAGCCCCAGAATCCCTGAGAGATGTATGGTTCTCAAGTGAATGAAACTGGACAACCTACACATGTCTGCCCCATTCTCAAGTCTTTGCTAACAAACACAGCAACAACTTGGCTTGAGCATTCATTCCATCCTCTTCCATGTAACAGTATCTTCCACCAGGACAACCTGTGTGACCTGTGTGACAACTTGGACCTTGCCAGTGGCAGGATTAAGCCTAAGAATTATAAAACCATGACCAAGAAAATGCATGAGGATGTCTCACAGGACTCCAAGAAAGGTTCCTTGGTAGGAAAGGGAAAGTCACAAGACACTGACACCAAATTCTGAGACTGGGCACTGTGTCTGTATATGAGGTTTAGAAATGGAACAGCCTTCCAACAACACCAAAAGGAACACTAACACAGAGCAAAGCCATGATGAAGGTAACTGTGCAAGACAAGCAGAAATTACCCACCATCCCAGTACACAGGAGCATCAATGCCAGTCTGGGATCTACAGTGAGTTGAAGTTAAGAAAGTAAGGCCGTAGCTCAAAAAAGTACAAAGCATAAAATCAGGTCTCTGGTGGCTGCTTAAGACAGCTGAGTCACAGTGTTCCTTCTCTTACTACAATACATTCTAACTAGTAGGCCTCCAGTTTCTAACTCAGCCTGGCCTTCACAGTCTCCTACGAGCTTTGCTCCATGAAGTTTAACACATGCATTCGGATAATTCAAAAAAATAGACTGCACAAAAGCATTAGGGGTTTTCTCTAACTCCAATTCCATCTAAGAGGAAAAGGTCACATAAGTTAGCACCTAACCTTTCTCTCGTGTTTCAGAAATGCTGTCTCTAAATGTTTTTCACCTCTAAATAGCTAGACTAAAGCCCTCATAAAGAACAAGACTCTAGTTTCCACAGAAGATCAGACATTCGATAGAGATAATCAAATGGGACCCTGAAGAAGAAGGGTGCATTCTCTCGGCTTTGTTCCTGTCGTTCTAGTCACCTAACACACTACTCCACAGAAGTCCACAGGTTAGGCTGGCACCCCATCCCAACAAGTACCACCATACTGTGGCATATAGATAAAGCAAAGATAAGATCTTACTCTTCTCCTGCCCCACAGTCCAAATGCACATCTACAGATAGTTTGTGTGCTCAGCAAATAACTCCTGACTAAACAAACTCAACAGGAAATGTTCAAAATATAGGTTTTTACCTTTTTCCATTTTTATCATGTAGACCAGATCCCCAATACTTAGGAACACCAAGGTACTTCAATTTATGTGTACGAATCCATTTCTGAACTAGAAGTTAAAAAAGAGGCCTGTGATTTCAACTGCTGTATGTAAATGGTCATTTCAGAACAAATTACTAAGAGCAGAGCATACTAATATATGCAACAAAAACACCTCTACTCATAAATCAGGATGTAAAGAGCAGGATATAAAGTATAACCCATACAAAGTATAATAAAAAATTTTACCAACCTGCAAAAATAATGCCCTGCAACTGTCCGTCTATGGAAACATTTTTAAAGGACAAACGACAACACTGCCTCTCCAGTCACCTCCTAATCATGTAGTTTGCTTGCTTCCACCAGAGGACTGACTTTCACCCCGACCTCTATAAACAGGATCGCCTTCCTCAATGTCTACATCTCTTCCTCACCTTGCAAATCAAGACGTAGGAGACACGGAGGTGCTGCTCCTGCTCCCTGACTGTAAGGAGCTGGGGCCTCAGATGAGACAGATGAGAGCAGCCAGAGCAGGCTCTGTACACAGTTCTCATCTGTCTCAGCAACCCCCGCTCATGTGCTTCAGAACTCAGCAAAATGTGCAAAAGAATTGGAGACTTTGTACTGACACTTGTGGACCAGGGAAATTTGTGTATTTCCTAGGCCACATATCATTGGCTATTTCACACATCAACAAACCATACGCAAACAGATCAATCAATACTTCGGAATGACTTTGTGCAAATACCATTTGAATGGGATTTATATATAAAGCAAATGAAAACAGAGCCAGAGGATGTGACACTTTAACCTCAGCTTATATAAAATGAAGCCAGGTAAAGTGCTTATTTTAAAATGTTTAAACATTCAACAAAACAATTTTAAACATGTTTATTGCGTTTCTTACTTTGCTCTGGTTTAGCAGCCCGCTGGTAGAACTTTAATTCAGTGAAAAGAGGTCCATTGTCACTGGGTTCCTTAGAATATAAGAGTCAATTAAAATTATTGAATTATTTTCACTGAGCCTTCAAAACAGAATAAATCTAATTTTTCCTACAACACAGTGTATCTTTGATATTTAAACATATAAACCTTAAAAGGAGTTCAACTCCTTAGAAATACTTTCCATGTTTTCACAACAATCTTTCTTTCTCTTAAGCTCAAGTTTTTAAGTAATAAATTATACACAACCAAAAATAAAGTTCAGTCTTTGCAGAAGTTTAGGGCAAACGTTTAAACTAATTTTCATCTTTATTAAGCAAAGGCCAGCAACCATGCTAAGTGTATCTCCACCAAAGGCTACAAGACATTTCTGAGATTTAATAAAATTCCAACACTGACTTAAACCAATTAACGGTAGAATCCAACTCTTTTCCCTAGTTCTACCTAGTTATGAGAAGCCGCAGGGATGTTCTCTGGATCTCCAGACCAAGTCCACACTGTGCCCTTTTCTTTCTGACACCGATTTCTATGTTTCTCAGACTAAAGTACCCTATCGTGCTTTTTAAAATAAAAAAGAAACTGGAGCTAAACAACTGTCCCCCAATTTTATTAGACAATATCTATTTCCTATTTAAAGAAATATTAACCATTTGAAATATTAGTAAAGAGGCCAACATTTACAAAAAGGTATTTTACACAACAAGAGATAACAGCCCATAATGAGTTTTGTGGTGTTTAGTAAATATGGTTAAGAAATAGCTTCTAGTTTTGTTGACTTTTTGAATAGTGAATTTTGTCTTATTGATGAATATAAAGTAGTATTTATTTAATGTTTGGTATTTTATACTGATTTAAAACCAGTTACAACTTCAAATAAGAAAGCAAACATTTCTAAACTAATCTGAGCAAAGTATTTTGGACAGAAAACCTACACAGCTGGAGTTAAGATTCAGAACTCATCAGAACTGGCAAAGAAGCGACTGCAGCACTACAGTGTGCATTTCTCCACTGTAGAGACTTCTGTCCAAACACTGAAAATAAGTACATCTACTTTTCTTCATTGAGGAAACCCACACCTACTACAGAAGTTAATTTTGATCTTTGAGGTGTCAATAAAAACCTTTATTACATAGACAGTTCTATCAGCTCAGATATGTGTAATACAAATAAAGTATCCTCAGATAACATGTTTATAGGACTCTGACCACCTGTAATCAAGCAGTACCTACCCATAAGAGAGCATTGAAGCCACAGATGGGCAATGCTTGGATCAGAAAGAACCTAAACAGCTTTCCATATGTACTATAGCTCAGCCTCAGAGGAGTGTTCTGGGGCTTAGCACATCATCAAGCCCCAACACAGAATCAGGACCATATACTCAAGTGTGAATGTTAAGACCTTGAGCGACATGCTAAGCAAGAAAGTTACTCACACCTGTGGCTCCTTTCATAGCAGCAGAAAGAAGCCAGAAACAAGTGCAAATGTTTCAAGCCAATGACCAAGCAAGTCATAGAATCAGTGTAAAAATTAAAGAAAGTGAAATTTTAAAAAGGGAATTTTGGTTAACTATCAGAACAACTCGTTAATAAAACTCAGGTTTAAAGGACGCTTTCCCAAGACCATTCCTGGCTTATTGCCAACAGTATAAGATTTTTGATTTATTCAGTCTCAAGCCTATACCACGTCAACCTTAATTTTCAAGTTTCCTTTGAGCAATAATTTATTAAACTTATAATATAAATCAACCATATAAGTCAGGACACTGTAATGAAGGCCTTCTGAGCACTTTCCTATCCAATAGGCTTCCATTATGACACAGTAAAGGAGCTACTCTTGGCTTTGTGCTCCAGCTGAAGCAAAGTATCTGTGGAGAAAATACCTTAACTCAGAACTAAAATTGTATTAACATATTTCAAATCTAAAATACTTTGCCAACTCTATAATAGCCAAGATTTAGAAAAGAAATTGGGACTGACATTTTAACTAGAATATCACTAAACGTTTCCTTAAGACTTCTAAGTGTCAAAATGATGATGACAACAGGAAAAAAATTAAAATGTGATATATTTCAATGGCACCATCCAAAAGCAACTGGCTGCCATTTAAAAATGAAGCTGTAAGAAGTTTCTCCTCCTTACCCTCACCCCCCCCCCAAAAAAAAGGAAAGAAAGATATCTGAATTAAAAATTCAGAACACTCATGTAACATCAGGCAAAGTCCTGCCCAGGAGGCTGTGAAATACAGACTCCATCAGTTCTCACAAGAAAAGGACCATCATACACCAGCTCTTCAGTGGCATGAACTGAAAGATTATCTTCAGCTTTCAATTCTGCTCCCACCAAGGTGAGAATGACTCAAAGAACTAAATTCTTACTAAGTCTTAGGTTTGTTCGGGGAGGGAGGAATCAGAAAGTTTTCTACTCATATTATCCAACTTATTTACCACTTCTCCCTGACTATCTAGCTACACACACACACACACACAATGCAGATATAAGCTATCTGCCCTGGTGACACAGCAGTGCTGACCCACAGCTGCTTGCTTGTGGGACAGTCAAGGATGAAGGCCCCCAACAGAAACAGAGCCCAGCTCTTGGTGGGAGGACGTGTGTAGGCGATGCTGAGACATCCAACTACACATCTAACTTGCAATACTCACACCAAAGCCAAATGCAAGAGCTGTGTGTGGTATGGAGAGCTCATTCACAAAGCAGTCATGTCAAAAATAATCAAGTTTTTGAGGTGGAAACTCAAGAGTATAAGCATAAGAAAGGATCTCAGAATGAAGCTACAGGTCTTCAAACACATGATCCCATCTGAAATAGTTAAAGTACGCAATGCGCCAGAGTCTACTCTGGTTCTCAATCTGGAAACAAAGGAGGACCTGACAGACTTACCAAAGATACCAATGACCAGGCCCTATTCAGTCCCATGACAACATACAAGGACTGGAAAGCAGTGCTTGGCATGTGATTACATAACTTTACAATGACAACCAACAGAGCTGTATTTCTTAAGTAACTTGCCAGTTTTTGCTTTAAAAATAAAAGGCATGTTCATTTTTGCAATGCACACATATCATGGTGTATTCTCTTTCTTCACAGAGCCATCTTGTAAAGAACCCTCACATGCTAAGCCTCACATCTTGCTGTTCTATTACGCCCAGTCTTAATGTTAATCATGTTCATGTTCTGTGAAAACATGATCCTTGGCTGGAATTGCAGCAGTCACAGAAACCTGCTCCAGCAACACGCGCACACACATGCACCTTTAACAAGCTCTCATGTTTATGTCTGAATGGCAACTGTTCTGATTTCAATGCAAGAAAGGTGTGATATTCATTCTACATGTTTGCATTTGATGTCTACTTCAACTCTGAAGACAGTAAAACTGTAAGAAGGGAAATGATGACCAATAGAGAAAAGTGGAAAAGCATCGAAATGATAAAAGTAAATGAATACAAAAGCAGGAAAGAAGAGATAGAAAATTATACCTTAAAAAATATTTAAAAGGCAAGTAAGAACTGCATAAATAAAGGTCATTTAAAGCAAGGTCACTATCAAGTAACTTAAAATCTACTTAGAGAAAATAAACACAAACAACTTTAACTGCCACCATGAGAAGGGTATTAGAAGTGAAACTGCAATGATAAATGACGACAGTGAGTGACATAGGGATTTAACGGACCCAAAGACCCAAGTCACCCAGGGCGCAGCAGCCAGCTGGGGCTGGGGCCCCCTGAGGCCTGGGCAGCTCTGTTCTTCCAGGAAAACAAGCTACAATGCTGGAAGACCTACTAAAAGATGAACCACAGGAAACAGCACTCATCAGCATCTCTATTAAAAAGAGAAGAACGAAGGACAACAGAAGACAAAGAATACTAGACAAAGTCTGAAAATAAACACCTTTAAAATGCATATATTCAATGTGCTCTGATTAAGTAAGTAGAAATATCTATCCTATCAATTTTTCCTTGACTATATAAGTAAAAAAGGTTGAAAAGTGCAGTTCATTCTACTTACTTACAAAGAAGATCACAATTCTAAGATTAAAACACCACCTGCCAGAAGTTCTGAGTATACAGAACAAAACAAACTTGGTCCCTTAGCACTTTTCTTCCAAGACACGGAACCAAGTACACAAGTTAGGCAGCTGCAGAGGAGCCTGTAACCGTGGACCAGTTGGAGTGATGAGCCATGAGTCATAGGAGGCTTGCTTTCTTCTCAATGGAATCCTTTGAGGACACTTAGAAATGAATCTTACCCCATAGGTGTCATGTTTTCATCTGTACAGAAGACAGGTAGAGACCATCTTGAAATCCTATACCCATGACTTATGACACTAAGAACTCTGGTTCCACTGACCTGGCAGCAAACCCAGTGGTTCAGAAGGAATGCCACTGCACAAGGGAACAAGTGGAAGGAGACACAGACACAGCACTAACTCACAACATGCCACGCAGGAAGGGAAGACGCTGACAAAGGATTCCCTCTATAAACAGAGGCTGTAGAAGCACTAGTCTCACAAACTCCACAACAGAAGCTCAAGGCCTGCACTCTAGGAGATGAAACACGGAGTATGCACCTGGAAGTCACTGACATAAGGAGCCAGTGGAGCACACCGGGGAACAAACAGCCATCGCAGCTGACACCAAAGCAAGTCAGATTGAAAGAGTCTAATATAGAAATACTTTTGAAGAAATTAAAGACCATGATGCCTTATGTAAAAAGATACAAAAGTCCTCACCAAAACACAAGCAAAGCAGTTCCAGAACTATGGAGCTACTACATCTTGCCTAAGTGGGGTGTGCACTACAGATTTAGTTCAGTATCAGAAGCCATATTAACCAAATAAAGGAGAAAAATCTCACGAAACAGCTTAAAAGATATACAAAAGCACTTTAAAATGAACAGATAAACTATAAGTTAGAAGGAAATAGTTACAACACACATAACTAAAAATAAGATCTGACCAGAATAACTCTTCCTACACAATTACAAAAGCAACACAAGCCAGTTATTAAAAATAATTCTCTTAAGGAGAAAAGAAGCAAGACTGAAGAAGCACTCACCACACACGACACACACAGCAGACACACACAAGGAAAAAGGGCTCAAGAGTGTTCATGCAATCTATGCAAACTACAACAGTAATGAGACATGGCCACCTGTAAGGGTGGGAAAGTAAGCAAGCTCACAACGCTGGGCACACCCACTGTGGGCAATCACTGGAGCAGGCAGAGTCATCTGCAACCACTGGCACTGTGAAAACCAGCACAACCACTTTGTAAATATATCTAGAATTTTTCAGAAATTAAAATATATATCTTCCCTATAGACAAGCAATTTAGCTTCTGAAACAAAAACTTGTCCCCATAAAAAACAAAACTCCAAGAATCTATATGGTAAGTTTGCTCAAAGTAGTCCAAACTGTAAGCAGTCCAAATGGCCATCAACACATCAATAGAATGCAGTAAATGATTGATACCCTTAAAATACAAGTGACCCCTCTAAACTGTACACACAGCATATATCTCATAGCAGCCATAGGTTATGCTCAGACAGGGAAATATCTGAGGTAGGGGCTCAGACACAGGACACAAAGCTCTCTAGAGGCTACATAGTGTTACGGGCCTGAGTGACACACTTACACAAGCCTATCAGAATACTGATTTGTTAGCTATATATTTTACTAAAAAAATTACACTTCTTAGGGAATGTCTTAAAAAAAAATAATCAAAACAAGGGCTAGAGATAGCTCAGAGGCTAAGAGCACTGGCTGCTCTTCCAGAGAACAGCTCATAACTATAACTCCAGTTTCAGAGGATCTAGTGCCATCTTTGGCCTCCAGGGCACCAGCCATGCACATGGTGCACAGTCACAAATGTAGAGAAAAAAAAAAAAATTCTAGACTAAGATACTTGGCTCCTAGGGAGTCAAATATGCTTCTATTTGAATACCATAAAGTGAACCTACAAATTCTGAGGTGCCCCTAACTCCCAAGTTCTATAACCTTTAGAAATTGAAAGGGGACAGGAGAATGGGGTGCTAACCTCTCCAACAACCCACTCCGCTGGCTCTTCCATTAAACAAGGGTCTTCACATGTATCAAAAATGGGGTAAGCAGAGTTACAAACACTGTTGAGCAAAAAGATGCATGGTGATTAAATATAAAAACGCCTCTCAGTTCTCCAGTCTGTAACTGGCCTAGTCACTCAGTGTGCTTCTGTCCAATGGGGTGCTGTCAATCTCTACTCATCAGGAACTAACTGCAGCATGAGTACAGCAAAGAAGGCTCTACAACCATAGGGGGAAATGTCAACTTATTAAAATGAACAGGAAAGGGAATAAAACGGACGGCAGGCTAAATAAATAAATGTCCAGAACAAATGCAAAATAAAATTAGCTTTTTAGCATGTTGTTATAGGATATAAATATAAAATGCACCCACCTGGTGTAAACAGCTGAAACAGAAAGATTAGCTGAGTGTGTCCTCCCATTCCTGCAGGCCTCTGTGGTTTCTCAGCTCCCCTCAAATTGTGCCACTCTAGTTCAGGGCAGCTAAGTACTCTGAATTCAAGTTACTTAAAACTATAAAGCTACTTATGTGTCTCATTAAATATTTATGAAACATTACTAACAATGCATTAACCTTATGGTCTAACTAATTCTAGTCATCAAAAAAAAAAAGATGCTTTACAAAATAAATACTAACTTACATTGAGAAAAGAAACAAATAAGCAATATTTTCTTACCACTTTCACAACACAGGGTGCGTCACTGCCAACTGGTTTGGAAGAATTTGTGTCCGCTGTTTAAAGAGTGAGACATTCACATCAGAACAAGCAGTGTTGCCACAGACAGCACATGACAGACACTTAGGCCTATGGCCCTGCAGTCCTCTGAAGGGCAAATCTCACTTTCCAAATGGAGTTTCAGGGCAGCATTACACTGGTCCTAGTCTAGGACTCTTCATGTGTGGAATGTATCTAGCAATTTTTGCTTTCAATTTGATCAGCCGTTGTACAGAAGCCCAAGGTAACACAAAGTTAAAACTATTCCTGCCATTCAGAAGTCTTTTGGTCTTTGGTGTGCTGATGCACTGCGAATCCCTGGGGGATGGGAACTGGTGGAACCCTAGGTCTAACAAGCTGTAAAACTCTTTAGGAAAGAACTTCTGGAGGCAGAAGAGCTGACCCCAGACACCGGTTAGAACAGAGCAACACTTGAGTTTCCGCATGCAGAACGGAGGTCTTTCCCAACTAATCAACAAGTACCTAAATTGGGCCATTTTCTAAGAAATGGGGATTTGCTATCTACCATTTGATCAGTAAAATGCAGCCATCAAATAAAATACAAAGTATGTTTGATATGATAAGAGCAATGGTAGAGAAATTAGACAGTGAGGGCGGCAGGCAGTGTTTCGATGTGTTAAGAGGAGCCTGGGTGTGCTGGAACCATGATGCAGTTTAAGCCATGGGAATTCGGAAGAACAACATCACACAGACTAGCACCAAACGTCCTGATATGGGGGGCACGGAGTGTGCATTCCATGCATTTGTAAAGCCGAGAGACCAACAGACAGAGAAAATTTGATGTGGAAAGTGCAGAAGACCCACTAGAAAAGTAGCAAAGAATAAGCAAGAAGGGCTTACCAGACAATGTCAAGGTTGGGACTACTGCTATAACTGAGACAGAGAGCCCTGGGAACATTTTGCCGAAAGGACCGGCATGGTCCTTTTTGATTTTGACTTTGATTGAGCTGCTGAGGAGAACTGTGTACAGGCAAGAGTAGAAGCTGGCAGAGGAGTGAGGGAACTGGGTTAGTAAATCAGAGTGTGGCCTGACAGCAGCATGGGTCTACCAAGGTGGTGCGAGCAGACTATGGTCATACACTCAAAGGGTACCTAATGTGACCTTGATGGACTGGATGTAGAGTTAGCTAAAAAGAGAATTTCAGGTACTTTCACGGTTTGGGCAAAAAACTGAACAGAAGCTGTAAACAAGAGAGTGCTTTGAAGTATTTTGTTAGAGATGCTTGCTAAACATCAAAGTTCAGATGTTGTTATGGTTTGAATCTAAAATGTTCCACAGACTTGTGTTTTGAACACTTATCCTCAGTGTGGTACTATTTTGGGAGGCTGTGGACCTTGAACAGGTAGAGCTTAACCTAACGAAGCAAGTTACTGGCTGAGGTTCTCTGACAGTCAGTTACAGTCCCCCTAGTTCTGACCCACACAGTTTCCTAGTCTGTTACACTGAGGATAGCTGTCCTCTGCCACACATTCCTGCCATTACCATGCTCCCCTTGTGTGTGAGCCACAACTGTAGACTCAATGTCTAACTGTGAGCCAAAGTAAACCCTCCCTCTTAGGGTGTTTCCGCCAGGTGTTTGGCCATAGCAACACAAAGCTGCTGCCGCAGATCTTAGCTACCATTAGATACACACACAAGTCTTGAACTCTAAGTACCTAGCAGAGAGATGATACCTATCAGGTTGTGGATCTAGTTCAGTGGAACAACACATGTTCTGCACAGGTGAGGTCTAGGTTCAGTATCCAGCACAAATTAAATGAAAAGACTACTTATTTAGAGCCACACACTAGAAGAAGTCTCCTCAGCAATAAACAGGAAAAGAAAAGAAATACTAGGACAGAAACATTAGAAAAGAAATACTTAAAACAGAAGACAGGCAGACACGGAGAGAACAGGCAATAGAGACCAAGGGAGAAAACCAAAGAAGAGCTGCAGCCAAAGCACTTCAGTTACAGGAGAAGCACCAGCTTCTAGAAACACTCACATGGCAAAGCCAAGAGCTTTGAGCTCCCTAGGAACAGCCCCAGGGAGCAGCACTTAGACACTGAATTAGTAATAAGGCAGGTTCAGAATCTTTAACAAAACATGAAAATGAAGATAGCGACCCAATAACACTGCACACTCAAATGAGAAGAGGGAAAAGAAATGCAATGATTTATCTAAACAACACATGGTACATACTATGCCAGACACAAAGAAGACAAGAACTCTGCCTTGTCAACAAGTACAAGTTTATCCTGGAACTGAGAAAATTATTTGAGTGTGGAAAGCATCATGAAAGAGTACAAAAGAATAAGCATGTGCACACTCTGCCCAAAACAGCTTTGGAAAAGAAAAGCAGCACCATGAAAAATGAAATGGAGAGAGATTTACACCTCCATGTTCATTAAGACATTATGCACAATTGCTGCTGCTGATCTCAAACAGGGCAGCTTCATTACATCAGTGCACACAGCAATGAAGGCATCAATCTCCAAGCAAATCCTCCATCTCCAGACAGAGAGCAAAGTCCTAACTCACAAGTTGTTCTTTAGGTATTAAAAATACTTACTAGCAGATGGTACCTTCTAATGATAGAAATCAAAGATCCAGCACACACACAAAGCAAGTTCCAAATCTGCAAAAGGTCACAAAAGCAAGAACACGGAAATAAAAACAAGTCTATGCAGTCATCAAGAGCACAGGACAGCACGGCGGCTGAAGCACAGATTTTAAGATAGAAGGGACAACCTACTTAGCAACAAGTCCCTGTTAATAAACTCCAATGTCCTGCAGCAACCACAGCACCTCTTCTACATCACAAACTTGAAATAAGCAATTAAGGAGACAAAGTGCCCCCACAAAAGGCTACAGTGTGCCCGGTTGATGGTACTATTTGGGGAAGTTCTAGAAACTTTGGGAGGTAGGACATAGCTTGGAATGGACATCACCAGGGCATCTTGCCCTGGAGCCTTTCTCAGCTTCTTGCGAACCAGAGGAGACTCTTCTGTCATACGTTCCTGCCATCCTGACACTGGTTCCAAATACATGCGGCATGGGGCCAAATAGCATGGTCTGAACCCTCTGAAATCAGGAGCCACAGCAGCTGTGTCTGTCACCCAGCCCCACCCCCTAGCGTATTTTAACACAGCAATGTGAACATTTCCTAAACAGCTACTTTTTTGTGGCTTATTAAGACCTTCATCTTACATAAATAGAGCCTGCTTCACTATGATGGTTCTGGCTCTAAACAATACCAGAGAGGCAGCATGTACTTCCCCCAAAGCAAGTACGATCTCCATCAGGGGGCTTGTATGCAAGATACAAGGCAAAGTGCTGTTTTTAAGCTGTTTCATGAACGTGGGTAGGGAGCAGGGCTCCTGGTCATGGAAGTGAAGCAGGGCTGATGGAGTGAAAACAGCCACTCTTCTCTTACGGCTGTCAAATCCCAGTGTGCACCAAATCACCTGGAGAGCTTGTTCAAACAGTGCTGCAGGTCTTCCCCACCATTTCTTAGTCATGGGTAGGTGAGGTACAAAAATGGCAATTGTAACAAGTTTCTAGATGATGTTAACTTCACTGTAACATTAGCATTCTGAGGCAGATGTTCCTTGAAAGAAAGCAAGTTACGTTTTCACTTTATGATGGCTCAATGGTTAGGAGTACTGGCTGCTCCTCCAGAGGACTGGGGCTGTATTCCTACCATCCACACGGTGGCTCACAACCATCTGTAACTCCAGTTCTGGGGGATTCAACTCTTTCTGGCCTGTGCCAGAAATAAATAATTTCCAAAAAGTTGTGCTGGGCACAGAGATGTATACTTTTAATTCCAGTACTTGGGACACAGAGGCAGGAGAATTTCTCTGAGTCTCACAGATACATAGTGAGACTATGTGTCAGAAAAAAAAAGTAGCCCGTTCATGAAAAAATTATATAACTAGTTAACTAATTAAGTCAAGATTAGAAATAGGAGTGCAGTCAAGGTGGCCTATCTCAGCTATATGAAACCTTAAAAACCAAAAATTAAAAAAAAAAAAGAGTAAGGTAAAACCACAGAATGCAAAGTCAGAGAGAAACACCAAACTAAACAGAGAATCTACAGTATATTCTCACTAGTATTTTAAGAGTAAGAGACAACTGTATGTGCAATCAAGGTTTTTGTTTTTCATTTTGTTCTGTTGTTTTTAGATAGGATCTCACTATGTAGCCCTAGCTGTTCTAGAAATCAGAGATCTCCTGACCTCAGCTAGTTGCTGGGAATAAAAACCTGCACACCACACCCAACTAGGTAAACCATTGTTTGTTCGTTTGTTTATCTGTTTTGTTTTGGTTTTTTAAGACAGGGTTTCTCTGTTGTAACTCTGGCTGACTTAGAACAAACTTTGTAAACCTGGCTGGCCTCAAACTCACAGATCCACCTGCCTCTGCCTCCCGAGTGCTGAAATTAAAGGCGTATGCTACCACCGCCCAATAGGTGACCCATTTTATATGCTGATAATTTAGTAAACTCACAGAAGTTCAGGATTCTAACTTGGTCTCCAAATATCCCCAGATAAGCATGGTAACTGATATAATTATTAGGTCAAGCCTCACATGAAGTACAGACATTTTTTTTAAAAACAACAGCTGTAAAGATCTATAAAGTGAGCTAAAACACAGTTGGAATAAACTGTAATAGCTGAGGTGAAAGGAAAAGGATGCACAGACTTTTCTTTGGTCTTAGGAGAGCTTGATTAGATTGTATACAAATCTTTGTATACAAAACTCTAAGGATATTGTGCTTACCGGTGATAATACTATAGCATCTTATTCTTTTTCTGTAATAAAATGAGCCATCTTCTACTTATATATTAAAGATGAATGTATGATCAACCACACAATCTTAAATTAAGATAGATTATCCACAGCATCTTGTAATAGAAGCATTTGCTTCTCTTCCACTAATGACTAGAAGCCACCATGAACTTACCAAGATATATGCAGCCAAAGCCTCCCTGGCCAATAGGCAATCCTAGCTTCCATTCCTTCTTAGACATGTCAGTCATGACCTCCCCAGCAGCAAACTGCTCTGCAAGGTGTCTCTTTGCAGGACCTTGTCTTCCAGCCTGAGCTGCTTTTACACGCGGCATTTTCACTGTAATACAAAACAAAGTGACTTTGCTCACAATTATAATCGTGGAAGTGTTCACAACATTCCCCCTACAGAAGGCTTCTACTCAATAAGTACTGCTGAAAACTACAGAGAAGGATGTCTACTAATTCTGGTCTGTAGCAGCTAGGATCCCACTTGGTTGTCACTTAGCTTTGAAGAGGAAACCATAAATAAAATGATCTATGCAATTATGGAAAGTCCTATTGGCATATAATCTGTGACTAAAATACCATTTAGTAATGAGAAAACAAGAACTGTTTTGTGCAACTGAAGGAAGGTATGCAGTTAGAACATACACCACCTAGTAACGTAGTCAAGAAATCCTAAGTCAATACAGATGTCCTAAATCCAAGGACAGAGACTCAATCCCAAATTAAGTATGTACAAGGGGATTTGGGGCACAAGAGTGGGTGCTAAGTAGGAAGGCTGCACCAGCACCATTTACAGACAAAGACCCAGGCTCAGCAGAGAAGTGATACACACCACCAGCTACCTCCACAAAGTCTTGGCCATCCAATGTGTCCCTTCTCCCTGGGCATCCTAAAGAAGCAGCTCATTCACTTTTCTGCCAGCACAAGTGTTACAGAATGCTCTTGGAAAAACTGTTTTACTGAAGGAGAATATGGCTGGAATCAAAGCTTTGTATCCCAAGTATGTAACTGGCTAGTTGGAAAATCTGATCAAAGCACACCTAAGTTTCAAGTACATTTGGGTATAATTCACTGTGTCATGTACAATTCTATGTACAGAGAGAAATGTGTGTTGCATGATTTCAAGTTATTCTTCCTATAAATACTAACTCAAAAGATTTCCTTAAGATTCTACAGTTTCCTAGAAACTGCAGAAGAAATAAAGCAGAGTGGAGTGACTGAAACAGACTAGCCTGAGAGTCTGTTACGATGTGACATTTTGAACCTAGATACACTACATATAGACATTACATTAAAATATTTGTTTTCAGCTGGGCAATAGTGGTACACACCTTTAATCCCAGCACTCAGGAGGCAGAGGCAGGCAGATCTCTGTGAGTTTAAGGCCATCCTGGTCTACAGAGTGAATTCCAGGACAGCCAGAGTTACAACAAAGAAACCCTGTCTCGAAAAATCAAAAATAAGCTAAATCAATGATTTATTTTCTTGCTTTCTATAGTATGAGTGTCTATTTGTGTGGGTGCCTAAGGAGGCCACCTGGGGATCCCCTGGAGCCAGAGTTATAGGTGGCCATGCGTCACCTGACATGGGTGCTGGAAATTGAACTCAGGTCCTTTGCAAGAGCAGTATATGCTCTCAATTGTTAAAATCTTTCTATGCCTACCCCACATACACAGAATTAGATTGGAAATTTCAGCAAACACCCACCAATTATACCATATGCATGAATCCATATATGCAAATAAAGATACTGTGATGGCTAATCTTGGTTGCCAACTTGACTCTTAACCTAGAACCAACAAAAACCCAAGCAGCTCACTGGGCACACTATGAAAGGTTTTTCTTGATTGGATTGTTTAAATTGGGGAGAACTACTCTAAATCTGAGCCACACCTTACAGTGGCAGCCCACATAAAAGAACATGTAAGAAGGAAACTTTTGCCTTTTGCCTGCTTGCCCTCACTATCACTGGCAAGTTCATCTATTCTGTTACTGGTGTTAGAGCCTACTTCTTTGGGATTCCCACATAGATTAAAGACCAGCAAGCAGCTATCTAGGACTTCCCTGGGACTCCGACACCCAGTCTTCTTTTTTCCATCAAGAGACAGCCGTTGCTGGACCTACTCGAAGCTCAGGCTGCAAGACTGTACATGTACTCATTCTATCGGTCCTGCTCCTTTAGAGAACCCAATGCAGACACTCTATTAACTGGTGGGGAAAACTTCAAATCTAACTTTTCTCTAAAAAACATTGCGTTTTCCCAATTCCAAACTTCTCTGCAATGCAAAGCATCTTAAAAGCAAAAGAACTGGCACTTCCTCAGGTCAGGTCCCTCAAGGGCCTTTTAATCCATGTTGACACCTGGCCCAGCAGAATCTTGGTGACAGCCATGGCAACCAGGACTCAAAAAGCTGAGAAAGGAGTAACTTCTGCACCTAGGTGGCAACTCAACTAGAAGAACAACTCAAATACACAGCAGCCCCAACGCTAACATGATTTCTTCTTAAACTTCATCCAGCTTCATCAAATCACAACAATGTCTTATTCAATTATTCCCTTGTAGTTGTCAAAAGTTTTGTGGTTTTGTTTTGAGGGGGGTAGTGTTGGTTTTTGGGTTTTGTTTTGTTTTTTTTGTTTTTGGGGAGTTTTTTGGTTCTTGGTTTTTGGGTTTTTTCAAGGCAGCATTTCTCTGTTGTAACTCTGGCTGTCCTAGAACTCACTCTGTAGACCAGGCTGGCCTTGAACTCACAGAGATTAAAGGCATGCACCGCCACCAACTGGCCAGTCAAAACAATTTTAAATGACTTTTACAATCTTCATATAACTGGAGTGTCTGCACAAATTCTTTTCTAGAATTCCTTTCCACATGAAATAAAAATACCATATTGTAAATGAAAAATCTGCCTCAGCATTTACCTCATATAGATTTGTGGTAAATAAAACTTTTTTCTCTCCAAATAAAAACTATTGGCTTTTATTTTTAGTTTTATTCTTGGAGCCAGCTATTTGGAGCTTAATGTAATAATTAAGATCAGGAATGCCACTCCTAAAACTAGCTCTAGCGAACATCACCACCTGCCTGGTGAACTCTGAACAGACACTGAGCATGGTGGGCCCTCTCTGAATCCCTCCCCTACACATTCCCACACCATACAGGAAAACACTAGAGCAAAACTCAGAACCCTAGGATAACATCCACAGCACACTGGGAAATGCTTTCCTGTCTCCACAATACGACATAAGTAAATATAGACAAAGCTGGCACATACAACTCTCAAAACTTCAGAGCAGTGTACACACTGGGACATACTCCACTCCCCACCCCACCCCACCCCCTGGCTCAAGAGAAGCCAGGGCTACAACCAAAGTGAGGTTCACAAGGATATCACTGGTAAGACTGGTTTGTGAGTTAACTTCCAGACTTTGAATACCACAAAACTGAACACAAAGGAGAACAGCAGGCAATGATTTGCAATTAGGAAGCCGTGTCCCACACTAGTGACATGGGGGAAGAGGGTTTCATCCCTTCATAAAGATTTTTCTGCCCCCCCCCCCAAAAAAACCCAGCTATGGCTATTTCAAAACGAAATAAAAATGCCAGTTGGGTATGGTGCTGTTAACCAAGGATACTATATATACATGTGAAATGGCACACAGGAGAACAGTGATCTCTCACTAATCCTTCCAGTTATCCATGGTCAAACAAGGTCCAAAAATTCTAAATGCAAAATTCTAGAAATAAACAATTAATAAGATGTATTACTGCATGCCATTCTGAGTCCTGGATCTATCCAGAGCCATCGCTCTGCCCAGTCACGAATGTGATTCATCCCTTTGACTAGTGCGTCTACACTGTGCATGCTACCCTCCCGACAGTCACAGGAGCCTCTCAGTTACCAAATTGACTGCGATATCACAGTACTTGTGTGTAAGCGGCACAGTCAACAATTCTATAGTACCTCACAATTCATTCACCTCACTTTATCTCATTAAGGAGGCAAGTTTTAAGAACAGTGAGTACAAGGAGAGAGATGTCTGAGACATGGAAATCACAGGCACCTCACTTATCAGACATTATTCTGTTGCGTGCTTGATTACTATCATTACTCTTCTTTCACTCAGCTAATAAATGAAAGTGGGACCCACATTATACGCATTGGTCAGCAGTGTGTATAGGTTCCATTACCATCCATGGTTTCCGGGATCCACTGGGATCGTGGGATGACTACCCTGGGATAACAGGGACTGCTGTAATCAGGTGACATCCTTAATCTATTACTCTTTTGTTCCTTACAAGTCACAAATGTGGAAGGGAGACAAAAATGAGAGGTACAGTTTAAAATGCCGTACTTGGGGCTGGAGAGATGGCTCAGTGGTTAAGAGCACTGGCTGCTCTCTCAAAGGTCCTGAGTTCAATTTCCAGCTACCACGTGGTGGCTCACAACCATCTGTGATGGGATCCAATGCCCTCTTCTGGCCAGTAGGTGTATATGCAGATAGAGCACCAGTACATAAAACACATAAATAAAAATTTAAAATACTGTATTTAAACTAGACACAGGTGCATGACTGGAGCCTAGCACTAGGGAGTAAAAAGCGTAAGGATCAAGAGTTCAGAGCCTGCCTAGGCTACAAGGAGACCCTGTCTAAAAGAATCATAACTGTACTTGAAATCACCTTTTATGAAAAGCACACACATACACAAGCCTTCATATTTATAACCCCACTCACAAAAATCTTGGAAACAATAACCAACCCAGTAACATACACACATTCCCTAGCATATGAGCTATATTCTTGAATTTAATGGAAATACTATTTCCGTTAAAAGAAACCAGCCTCCAGCTGAGAGGAGCTCAGCAGAGTTAACATTCTTGCCACAAAAGCATGAGGACCTAAGTTTAACCCCCAGAATGCATGTGGAAAAGCTGGCTGCGGAGGCATTCACTGGTAGTCCAAGTACTGGGGAGGCAGAGGTAGGTGGACCTGGGCTTACTATTACCAGGCAGTCAGCCTAGCCTACCTAATCCCAATGAGACCTTGTCTCAAGAACAAGGTGCGTGGCTTCTGAGGAATAACATCAGAGATGGGCCTCTGACCTCACACATAAGCCCAAAGAGCCTCTTCCTGCCATCATTAATGTCCCTAACGTTTTTTCTGTCAATATTCATCCTTGTTCTAAACAAAGGCTTTTTCCTGGCATGTACTTCAGGAAGCACAACCACCTTTGGTGAGCACTACCGTGTCACTTCTGTCTGAAAGCTAGACCCTTCCCCACTCTTCTATGACCGTCACTGCACTGGAAACCCCTTTAACTTTCAGTTAAGAGTAACAGGAAGTTTCCTAGCTTCTGAGAACAGGAAAACTGAGTGTCTCCATCAACTGCTGCTTTGCAGACAATTTCTGAGAAGGACAATTTCTTAAACCCAGGAACTCATGCTCACAAAAATAAGACAACCACAAATACTTGCCTTAGTAAGTTAGTGAGTGCTCTAAAGAACTGCAGACACTAATTTCAATTAAACAATCACATGAGTACATTAGCAGTATCTCCTCATAATGAAACTAATTCCAGCACTGAGGTTTCTACTAAAAAATATATACTGAAAAGCCAACCTGTAGCAAAGTTAAATCTCTCTGAGTAATTTCAGCACACTCAGCTCAAGCTTACTGTAATAACGGCCAATGCAACAGAGGAAGGAAAGTTGGTTCATCATCACATGATCATTACATAATCTGACCATTTCTTTTCCCTTTGATTCTAAATGAAATGCAGATGCAACTGAAAAGCACATCAAGCTGCAAATCCACACTGCCCTTTGCTGAAATCACCCACTGTTACATTCTATATTAGCATATTCACCAAAATTTAATTGTAAACAGAGTGATTATAGTACTAAAGTTATTAAATACACAAAGCAAGCTTGGAACCATACATATTCAAATAGAGTTTCAGCAGCAGATCAACTTTTATTTCTGAAACAATACCCTAATTAATAGTCAGTTCTAATGATAAAATGGTCCTCTGTTTTTCAGATAACGGTCCAAAAAAGTTCCCTATGAATATTAAAATAAAGTTTATGAATAGATCTAAAATCTCAATAGTTATATTTATCACAATATGATACTGTATTTAGATAACTGGCATTTTTTTTTCAAGTCCTGGATTCAAATTTCGTGGGTTGTTTTGAGGGTAAAAAAGCCTGAATGAATCACAACAACACTCACTCACTAAGCTCTACAAATTCATAGCCACCCTGGGAATCTCAGTACAGTACGACGGTCACCACACACTGGATGACTACTCATAAACTTTCCCTAAAATAGGTATGCATAAGCTTCTTTGGGGTGTATATAATTTCATGGAATTTTCTTTAAAGCCACAAACTTCCTTTTTATGTTTCATACTGTACAAAAACACATTCGATCCAGGGGAACTTAAAACCTCAAAACCATGCACCAACACCGCTGCACTAGCCATTCTCCCACACACTTCCTGTACACATTTACTAAAACTGCTCCCATTCCCGAAAAACTATCTCAGTCAGATGTGACTTCTCAAGTAGAAACTGCCTCTCACAGCACATGATCAATCCTCCCTTATGTTTGTAAGTTCCCTGGATGCAAGAACTGTCTTCTCTACAATACTTCTCTACAGTATAGTAACTAAGCAAATTTCTACAGATAGCAAAACAACCAAGTTGTTTTCCCTATGCATGTACCTGTTGTCCAGCTCTAAGCTTACTGCACACAGCAGACTCCTGAGGGTACTGGAATCCTTTCAATGGCTCAGCAATTGCTCTCTAACATGACTATGTCAACTCTTTTGTTTTTCCTCAGAATTCCCAATTCCCCTTTCTAAAGTGTAATTCTCAGCAAATAAAGCAATGACCTAGTTTATGAAAAGAGCACAAGTTTCAGAAAGAAATTCCCGTATCTTTCTAAGACACGAGTGTACAAAACACTTACACTCACTTCATGTCCAACTTAAGAGTCCAGACATGGCCTTGTCTCCTGTCACAATGGATGGAGCCCTTCCATTCCCTTCAGCTCACCCTCTAACCTGTAACCTTCTCAAGATGCGTTGTATAAAAGAATCTGCCACGTGTGGTTTTCCTGGAACAGTGTGCTGTCAGATGACCAGAGCCGGAGAGAGGCAGCGGGTGGAGGCTGCTGTGTTCAAAGGGCGCTACTGGTAGCAGCGCTGTGTGCTTTAGACCACGACACGAGATGGTAGAAAGGAACAGTTGGCTCTTGGGACATGGAGGTTACTGACGACCTTAGCAAGAGTAGACTAGTTCTCTGAATACCTGGGTCTGACAGAACCTTCTCACAAGCCTAGTTCTTACTTAAGCTTTCACTGTTTTGCTGTCTTTTTGCTAATGTGTATAAATTCATTTTCAACATATATCCTGTCTAAAAAGTGAACATACACAAGCTTGAACCCAAAGTCATAAACACTCTATAGTGCCACTGTCACAAGTCACTGACGTAGGAATGCGCTTATAAGGGATGAAATTCTACTCATAAAAAGCAGAGGGTAGGACTAGGCCTGTCTCCCTTTAACAGAGTCACTGGCTGTAACTGGGTGCTGCACCCATATGAAGTTAAAACAAAGACTGCTGCTGCTGCACTGTCCTGTGTCAGTGCTGTCTTAGGTCAATGCTGTCCTTGCGGCAGTACTGAGCACACTGTGCTGGGAAACAAACCATAATTTTAAAAAATTAAGTGTTGGGCTTGCATATCCATGTTCACTGCTGCTCTATTCATAAAGCCTAGAACTTGGAAACAGCCTAGATGTGTCAGAAATGAATGGATAAAGAAAATGTGGTACATTTACACAGTGGAATCTTACTCAGCTGAAGAAGCTACGGGGAAAAAAATCATCCTGAGCGAGGTAACGTAGACCCAAAAAGACAAATATGGTATGTATTAGCTTATATGTGAACGTTAGCTTTTAAGTGTTCACTAAGTGGATAACCACAGAAGTTAGATACAGAGGAAGGGACTAAGAAGGGGGAAATCTCCCAATGAAGGAGAAATAGAATATATAGTTAGGGCAGATGGATGGAGGAGGAGGGAACAAGAGGATTATACAGAAAAGGGAAGGGAAAGAGAATATGGGGAGAGAGAGCTAAAAGTAAGGGCCATGTGAGGGATCATATAACCCACTACAGTAGAAGCTTCTTAAATTATATACATATATTTAAGAAATATAAATGAAATTACCAAATAATGGAGGAGACAAAGACCCAACTGGACATTTCTCACCACCAAATGAAACCTCCAGGGCCAGGAATAGGTTACATCTAATTCAGTTGTTGGCCCACCAAGGGACCCCATGGAAACCCCCAAACCCAAGCTACTGCCAAGGCTATTGGCTCTCCACAAACTGATGGTAAGGCCATACAGTTGAAGACAACACACACATAACTCATCAAACATGGAGAAGTTGAGCTGGTGCCTGTCTAGAGCTTCACCCCTACTGAAAGGTGAAGAGTAAACACCAACCCAGCTACAAACCCTTTGATCTACAATTGTGATCTGCCTGCATGATGTGCTGGTGTGATAGTGGCACAAAAGTTGTAGGAGTAACCAACCACTATCTGGTTGGATTTAAGGCTCACTCCACACGATGGAACCCATGGTCGACACTGCTCAAGTAGCCAAGAACCTGAGACTAGTTAAGCCACGGACCTAGGGGGAAACCAGATACTACTGCTGTGCTAAAGGAACATAGCAATAAAAGTACTAACAATATCCTCCTATACTCACAGATCAAGGCCTTATTCAGCCATTATCAGACAAGCTTTCTCCTGCAGTAGTTGGGAACAAGTAGAGAGGCCCACAACTGGACAATATGCAGAGAGTGAAAGACCTTGAAACACTCAGTCTTAAATGTCTCCATAAAACACTTCCCCTCAGAGCTCAGACTACTTTGTGGAAGGTGGAAGAGGAGGCAGAAAGATTTTAAGAGCAGAGATGGAGAACAACAAGAAAACAAAGACTTCCAGATACAATACGACTGGCACAGATGTGACTCAGAGACTAAGGAAACATGTACGGGGCCTGCACAGGTCTAAGTGAGATGGGCTCCAATGTTGATGGGGGAGTGGACACAAGCCCCCATCCCTAACTCAGAAGTTATCTCCAATTGATAACCACTTGCAAAGGAGAAGTTAGTTTTCTCCAACAGTCTCACTGGGTGTACAAACCACACTTAAGGGCGGGTCCCATACTCAGCAAGAGATGGCCAACACAAAACAAATTCAAAGGTACTTCTGAAGGGTTTTTGTCTCATAATACTTTGTCTAGGTATTTATTTACCTCACAGATCTTTTACTTATATATTATGGTTTCTGGTTTTGTGTTTTTATGGGATTTCTGGTGTTTTTGTATCTGTATGTGTTTTTTGTGCTTTCAGTTTGTCTCTTTTTTTTTCTGTTTGTTTCATCCAATTCCTATTCTGGTGTGTTTGTTTTAGTTGACTATTTTCTAATGGGGGGGGTGACTGAATGGGGAGTGGGTGAGGAGATGGGGAGGATCTGGGAGAAGATGGGGAAGGGGAAACCGTGACCAGAATATATTGCTGGGGATGAAGCTTAGTGGATAGAGCACCAGCCCAGCAAACCAGAAGCTCTGGGTTTGATCCAAACCCAGCACAGCCAAAAATGAGATGGTGGCAACACATTAGGCCTGTAATGTAATCCTAGCCATCTCAGAAGTGAGAAGTAGAGGATCAGGACTTCAAGTTTATTCTTGGCCTCAGCCAGCTCCAGGCCCACTGAGGATATATTAAACCCACTCTGCCTCAAAACCACAAGTGAAAACTTAGATGCCTTTTCCTGGGCTGGAGAGATGGCTCAGTGGGCAAAGGCAGTTACCATGTGAATCCAGCATCGTCTGAGTTCAATTTCTGGTGCCCACATAAAGGTACAAGGAGAGAAATGACTCCACAAAGTTGTCCTCTGACTTTAGCATGCATGCTTAGGCATGTGTACCCACATATATACATCATGCGTGCACACGTGCACACAGACACACACCAGTGAATTTAAAATAAATTTTAAAAATATTTAAATGTCATCTATCATAGGATAGTAGGAGCAAAGGTGGGAACCAATGACAGCAAGTTATAAGAATAGGGAGAGAATGAAATTTAAAACATGGTCTGCTATCTACACAAGAAAGTGACATGTAAGCAAAGAAAAGAAACTGAGAGCAATGAGCCACGGAGATGCTGTAGAGAAAGCATCCCACACCGAGGCAGGAGCATGAGATGCTAAGTGGAAGATGCCCGGCGTGTGCTTGCAAACAGTGGGACCATAGCTGGAAAAGAGCTGGCCAAGAGAGAGGCTGAGGGCAGGGGCAAAGGGGTACAGTAGAGAATTAAGTCCCACAATAAGGACTTTAGCAGAGTGACATACGATTAGGTCTCAAATGGACATGAGTGCTAGCTTGCATGTCAACAGGACACTGTTGACTGCAGCCTATGAGGGGGCAAGGCAGAAAGAGCTACCAGTTGCTACAAGGGCATTGCTAATGGAATAATCAATGAACACATGCATCTTTATTGAATAATGAGAATGCCAATTTTTTAAAGATTGCACCAACTTTTAGCATCTAAACAGGAGTACAGACTACCTTGAGTTTTTAAATTCTATACAAGCTACCCTCCCCTTAAAAAGCAAGTCTGAAGTGGCAAACAGGGACAGTTGGTATCAGCAATAGTCAGCCTAGGGAGAGTGCCTGTCACCTCTTGCTCTGGGTGTCTAAGCTCTATGACAGTGGTTCTCAACTTTCCTAATACTACAACCCTTTTCCTTACAGTTCCTCACATTGTGGTGATCCCTAACGGCTTCCTGCCAAACTATAGTTAAGTCAGAAAATAAGATCAAACAACAAATAACTGTAGATGTAGATATAAACGTAAGCATTGATTTTTCAAATTTTCTTCTCACGGGTTCATGTAAAAAGGCAGTTTATTCTTTGGTAATTCAATGCCCAGTCCTAGAGGGGTTCAGCCTCCATACAATCAAATCTTTTTTGTTTGTTTTTGTTTTTGTGTTTTTGAGACAGGGTTTCTCTTTTGTAACACTGGCTGTCCTAGAACTCACTCTGTAGACCAGACTGGCCTCAAACTTACAGAGATCTGCCTGCCTTCACCTTCCCTGTGCTGGGATTACAGGTGTGCACCACCAAAGTCCAGCCCATACAATCTAATCTTAAACCTAGACCTAGAAGGCTTCAGCCTCAGTACAATCTAATCTGCAAACCTAAACCTAGAATGTTGCAGCCTTTGAGACTTACTACTATCTGGGTTCACTCTGACTAGCTGTCTTCTAAACTACATCTTTTCACTCTGAGCTGTACTGTGAATTCCAAACTGAAGCATAAACAGTCTGCTTCTGACTCTGCTTTCTCTCTGCTTATTCTGGACTGGCTCTGCTCTTCTCAGCTTCTCCTATAAGTGAGCTGAAGCACTCTAACTGCGCGACTGAACTAATTCTCCAACTCTCCAACTGTCTTCTCAGTTCTTCCTTCTGAACTGAACTCTTCTGACTTCTCCCCAACTGTGAGCAGAGAACCTCCTTTTATATCCTGATAACTGGGCATGTCCTCACTCTGACTCAATCTCAGACTTCATTCTGATTCAATCTCAGAATTTGGGATTAAAGGTGTCACTATCATTGCCTTCAGAGCATTTCATCCAGATCACACAGACCTCTAAATGTGATCCCTTTCTAGCTATTACACAGGCCTTTCAATGTGATTCTTTGTTAGAACAGCCATGCTGCTAGATTAAAAGATTAAATATTTCTCTACAGATAACTGGTCAGCAAAGAACTCCATCCAAAGATATTTATCCTCTGATAAACTTAATCAGGAACACTCTGAAAGGGAGGTATCTAGAAACAATCCTCTCACAAATAAGCAAGCTAATCAGAGGCTGAGGGATACATCTGAGCAGTGCCCAGAAGGCATGTGAAAAACCACACGCAGAGACTGAGTTCACAGAGCACATGCCACCAATAGGGGTTCTAGCCACTTCCTTTGTCCCCACAAATATACAACTGAGACAAACTTGTAAGAACTGTCAGTGAAGCTAGGCATGGTGGTGCACACCTTTAATCCAAGCACTCAGGAGACAGAGGCAGGTGGATCTCTGAGTTCAAGGCCAGCCTGGTCTACAGAAAAAGTTCCAGGACAGCCAGGGCTACACAGAGAAACCCTGTCTCAAAACTTCACCCCTCAAAAAAAAAAAAAAAATTGTCAGTAAGAACTTAAAAAAAAAACAAAACTGATTATCAACACTATCTGACATAAAAATCCACAGTACAGGAAAATCGTGGCTTCCCTTTTGGGGCAGCCAGATAGTGTTCTAGTTTCAGGGCAGACCTACTAATATCAATCTAATGGTTCTCAACCTTCCTAATGCTGTGACCCTTTAACACAGTTCCTAACGCTGTGCTGACCCCCAACCATAAAATTATTTTCATTGCTACTTCATAACTGTAATTTTGTTACTATTATGAATCATAAATATTTGATATGCAGATGGTCTTAGGTGAGACCTGAGACAGGGTTGTCTGAGAAAGGGTCCCCAGAACTTCATACATTTCCTCCTGAAAGCATTAAGCTGAGCAAACTGTCTGGTCCTCAACAACTGTCACACCTACTATACTTCACACCTAAGCTGGAAAGAGCTAAGTGACAACTCACACTGCAAATTCTGGAAAAGGAAATTGGGTATCTGCAGAAAAGAAAATGTTTTCCAGTCTCATTTTTCACTTGTATTAGAAAATCAGACTCTAAAAATTCTGTAGGGAAAAATATTTAAAACACAGTACATGTACTTCTTCAACTGTATTTCCTTAACTCATTTCTAAAGGGGATCCATTAACAACAGAACTCATGCTTACTGAGAACACACAGTCACAGGACTTGGTTTCCAAACGTAAATTCAAGCCACCTCTTCTTGACTACTTTCCCCTCGGAGGAAGAGTTCTGCAAGGCCTCCACATGCTCTTCTCCTTCTAACTTATGTGTACAGAGGACAATCTATCCCAAGATTCCTACAGGTCTCCAGAACCAACTCCCTAGGGAGAAAGCCACTGCAGAAGCACAACTATCCCGTACACACTGTTCTTCATAGGCTCAGAGCTTTTGAAGAGGCCAAGCTTGAGGTGCTTCCTCCAGGGTGGAACCCAAAAGTGTTAAAACCTTCTCGACAACTCAAGTATATAATTAATATTTTACAAGTTTAGTATTTAGACATGCTACACCATCCCTGAATTCTGTAAACTCTGTCCAGCTATTCTTCTGAGGGATCCAATCAAATTGATCAACATCTTCCCAAGACAGCCACTGAGCATTCGTCCTGATTTATTGCTGGGGAACAGCGCTAAGGATGATATTCCCAAATATGCTAGAGAAATGAAAACAACCATATGATGAAAACACATCAGTAGTGTGCTATAGTCATTTAAAAAATTCATGAAAACATGAAAGAACTTTTCAGAGTCTCTGAAAAAAAGCTTTTTATAAGAAATACACAAAAACACTTAAGCCATAAAGAAAAGTGGTAAATTGACAAAATAAAAATGGAAATTCAACCACAAAAAAAAACAAAAAGAAAAGCACCATGAACTCAAAAGACAAATGAAAAGTATCTGCAAAACATGACAAAAGTCTTGTTTCGCATTACTGAAAGAGCCCTCTAAATTCTAAGGAAAACTAGACAAAAGCCAGCAAAAGAAGAAAAGAAGCGACAAGGACAGGCGAGCTCAGAAGAAACACTCCTGGCTTTACAGCGGCTCGGGAACTTCAGAACTGAGGAGCCCAAATCCACACAGCCCACAGCTCACAGCCCAACGACCCCCTCGGCTGTCAGCACGAGGCCTGTTCCACTAGCCCCTCCTAAAGCCTTCTTAAAGCAAACTCCAGAACACCTTTGTATGAAAACAGCCTCCCTCTATCATTACCTAACAAAATTAGCAGTTCCTCAATACCATCCAAGGATTCCAATCCCCTCACTGTCTCCAAAGGTATCTTTCACATGGTGACTCTGGTACTCAGGACCCAAAAGTTTATCTTGAATCTTAGAGCCACCCCCCTATGTCTTTCCTCACCCTCTGCTGTCTGTCCTGTAAAACTTCACAAATTTGCATTTGCTGAATGTGGCCCCATAATGTTCCTGTAGGGTTCTTTTGTTTCGTTTTTTTATTGTTGTTGTTTTGCTATGAATGCTATGCTTAAATTCTGCCTTCTCAGAGCCTGTTAATCACTGCCAAAGGGTGCCATTCACACACTACAGTTAAAATAAGTTTATTGCTCCTTGTAGGGAGGGAGCATATACACCATGGGCACAGTGAGCACTAACAGAAGGTACTAGAATCTCATGACTTAACACTGGTTTGGTAACTTGGGGACAGAGGATTCTGTGCAGTGGCTGCTGGCAGAAGTAGATCAGCTCCACCACTCTGCATCTGCAGTGTGCAAAGCAGCAGTCACACCCTTGGATGGGGACTCAGTAGACAGTAGCGATCCTGGTTTGTCTCTGCTCTGACTTGCTTCCCATGGCCTCTCTGTGAGCACACACCACAGCTCAGGGATGCTCATTCCTTTTTGGCCACGTTCAATCTGTGTGTGGCCTGTGACTCACTTGCACCTAGGGAAGCATGAATGTGGCCCAAAACAAAATCACAAACTTCCTTAAAACATGGGATTTCACTGCAACTTCTTTTGTTATTGAGTGGTTCTCCAGCATGAACTCTGTGGAAGATAACACAAAGTGTGACACACCTGCTAAATTATAAAAATCCTTCAAGCTGGCCACCATTCCCTTCTGAGACAAGGCCTTGGAGATGTCCCAGGTCCGCTTTACACATTCCTGCTCCAAATTTCAGCCACACTCCTACAGGGAACCGTGTTTCTTTTTAGCTGAAAATGGACTACATGGAGGTTCAAACCTGAGCTCTAAGACTGTCACTGCCCTAGAAGTTAGACATAATGTTATCACAATAATGCCATGCAATTGTCATAAAACACTGTGTAATATGATCACTTCCAGGTCTTTTGAGCAGAAAGCTACAGATTGATTTTAGAGGAAAAGCACATCCCAAGTTCACACTGGCATCTCCTGTTCACACTTAAGATCACTGTGTTCCCAACTCTCCAGTCTGCACATGTGCCTCACTGTTCTCTTCTGCGAAAATTTTGGTTCCTGCTGGGCAGTGGTGGCACACTCCTTTAATCCCGGTACTCAGGAGGCAAAGGCAGGCAGATCTCTGTGAGTTCGAGGCCAACCTGGTCTACAGAGTGAGTTCTAGGACAGCCAGAGTTACAACAGAGAAACTCTGTCTCAAAAATCAAAAACCAACAACAACAACAACAAAAAAAAAAACCAACTTGGTTCCTAATTATTTTAACCTAATTATAATGAATACGTTTTTCTCTGAATTTTGAAAATTCTACGCAACATTTGTGAGGCCAAGTACATAGGCCAGGCAAGGTAAAGTGGGTTCAGGGAAACATTGCTCCTCCTCCTCTCCTTGTTTTTGCTCCTCACAAAATAGCCGCTTCCCTGGATTTTCAATTAATCTCCATGTTTTCTTTTTAACTAACAAAGACATTTTTCAGTGTCACTGCTAGGTACCAGGTATTGCCTACCTGTGTAGGTATATTACACATGACTTCTTTCATTATCATACATCCAGAGTGCTAGCAAACAGGCTCAATACAAATACAAATTAAAATTATTGTCAAGTCGATAGTTGTAGTTACAGATTACTCAAAGTCAGAAAATTGCTAAGAGTATGAGAAAAAGGTACATCAATTTTATATATATATGCACAGATAGACAGATTAAATCAGACTAGGTGTATCAAACCTGTAAATGATAGCATCTTTGGTAACTCAAGTAGACTCTTAGCAATCATCCATACAACTGCAGCATCATATAGCGTAACAAAAGACCAGAAACATCCTCAGCTTCCATCACAAGGAATTTAGCAATGGATTTTTTTTTGGGGGGGGGGGCGGGGCGGGAGGTGGGGAGGTGGTCTCACTATGTAGCCTCAAACTCACAGTTGCTTCCACAGTGTTGGGATTAAAGGCATGTACTACCCTCCTTGCCTTAAAACAATTTTGGAAATGAGGTGTTCTACTTACACAGATGTACAGTGGTCTAAAGATAAGCTGTTAAGTGAAAAGCACAGTGTGTCTTTGAGCACCCTATTCACATAAAGCAGACAGCCAACCCCAGAGTGCTACAGATACTGGGATGTGCATGACTGGCACCTCTAGGAGCTCTGAATCACTGTGTCAATGTGTGCACATATAATGAATTATAACAGAGTGCCTTAGAGGTAGGAAGTTTAGTCTTCATTCTTTAATCATTTATAACTGAACTTATTGTATACATGTACTGATTTTTAAAGTAAGCTAACTTAAAAGAATTCTTTATGAAGAATAAAGTTTATTAATGCCAACTGCAACTTTTCGGTGCTCTTAATCTGGAACTTGCCAAGGCTTCTGTACACCAAGACTACATGAACCAGCCCTGTACACAGCCTCAAGTCACAACACAATCAACACAGTAACTGTAGAAGACAACTCTTAGCACCTCCTCTCAAAAACACAATCACACCTTCACGCTTTGAGGATAAAGCCTAAGTCACTCTTTACAGAAAATACTGAGTCTTGCTTGAGAACAGTAATATAGCTCTTGAAGACCAACAACTGAAATTGAATATTGACATAATGTTCCTTCATTAGTATCATCAGTTATTTTTGCTCAAATAATCCTAGATGAGTAAAAATGAGAAATCTACATCTGGATCCACAGGCAGCAGGATCTACTGGGTCTGACTTAGGCTTTTAAAATCTGAAAGCTCACCCTCAGTGACACACTGCCTCCAAAAGGCCAAACCTAATCCAATGAGGCCACACCTCCTAATCCATCTCAAGTAGTACCACTCCTGATGACAAAGCATTCAAATATATGAGCCTATAGGGGCCATTCAAACCATCAGTGAGGAAAGTGCACAAAGTACTAATGCATGGGACAACAGGAACTACCCTGAAAAATGCTGAGTGAAAGATACCAGCCAGAGACAACCACAAAACCCAGGATTGTAATGTAAAAACTGTAGAATATATAGCAACAAAAGACAAAGTTCATAGATGGAGTAAAGGAAAACAGACTGTAAATGTTTCTTTCAACACTGATATTAGTGCTCCAGAGCTCCTTATGCAGAGGGCTGCAGCCCTGTGGAGATACTGCCCACCACTGGACTGACTTTTACACACTGAGTTATGCTCAGCAGAGAAGCTCTTGCGGTTTTACATCAGCACAAGCAAGCTCCATTCCTACTGCACAACAATACTCTTGAGGCACCAGGTCTAAGTGTGGGAGGAGTCAGTGAAACTTCCAATCTAGACAGCAGTCAAGTAGCTTCCAGAGTACCTTCAGGACCACAGGGTAGCAAAAAGCAAAGAAGGGAGATGCACAAAGCACTGACTGGCAGACAGGAAGTGATGAGAACTTCAGTTCACCCAAAACTGCTACAAGACTGAAGAGGGGGTCACACTCAGAACAGATAAAATTCCAACACTTCAGATATAGCAGAGACAACTCAACTCATTAAGAATGGGAGAAAGACCATTTGTTTATTCATTTGTTGAATGTTCAGCTGCTTGAGCACAGTGGCTAAGGCAGGAGGGCTGCTACAAGTTCCAGCCCAGCTTCAGCTACAAGCTGAGGCCCTTATCACAAACAATCAAGGAAGAATTCAGCCAGGGGAAGGACTAGTGAGTGGAACTCTTAAATGTTAGTATGGTTTTTCAAGACAGGGTGGATCTATCAAAACTAAAGGTATCACACATTATAATCAGCTATTGTCCTAGATATATACCCAAATAAAATAAATGTGTGCCAAAATGAACAAATACAAGTATTTATTGTTATAAATGGTTGTTATAGTATAAAAGACAGTCATTGAGCTAAGAAACATGTATAGATTTTCTGGCTTTGCCTTTGTTGTTGGAAGCTCAGGTAGTTTGGATTGTGATTAATTAAAATTTCTTGTTTTGTAAGACAAGAAGATTACCACTCATGCCAGAACTACTCTGTAAATTAAAACTACATAGATGAGGCTTCTTGATCACACTTGTTTTTCATGAATCTTTTAAGAAAATCTGACTTAGCTGGGCAATGGTGAAGCACATCTTTAATCCCAGCACTCGGGAGGCAGAGACAGGCGGATCTCTCTGAGTTTAAGGCCAGCCTAGTTGGTCTACAGAGTGAGCTCTGGGATAGCCAGAGTTACAACAGAGAAACCTTGTCTCAAAAAAGAAAAAGAAAAAGAAAAAGAAAAAGAAAAGGGGGGGCTGAAGGAAGAAAATCTGACTTATAACTATTTTTTAAAAATTCCTTCCTTGGTTCTAAAGAGATCCTTCTGGTCCACAGTACATGTAAAATTAACACAGTAGGGCTGGGAATGCAGCTTAATGATAGAGTATTTGCCTACCACGCACAAGGCCCTATGTTAGATCCCCAGCACCACAGGGGACAAGGATCAATAGTCTAGCAGGTTGCCATTTTGCAACAAATGTAATCACACTGAACTCCTTTCTGTTTAAGAATGGTTACATATCAGATGACAAATCATTGGTACAGTTTGAGAAAACCATATACCACACTGCTAACAACTGAAGCTTCTTACTCCTCTGACCATCTCTCACTACCCAGCCAAGAAAGATCACCTATCTTACCAGGACTTTCCCCTTTAATGCTAGACACCTTCATCTACTTCCAGAAGAGCTTATAATCTTGGAGAAGTTCGTACTTCTTTCATTACCGGGTCTTAATGGACTGTCTATCTCAGTGAAGAAACTATGACAAAACTACTTTACTAGAGTCCTACATTCTATATTCTAACACTACACAGTTAAAGTAGAAAGGCAGGAGCAGAGCACAGCAACCATGCCTTCCATTCTACAGTCAAGGACCCACCACAGCACTGAGCAGTCCGGCCACTTACAAAATATTTACACCTGACCCTACCTCCACTGCTGTCCTTCCTAGTCTCCTGGGCTACCTTTCTGCCCAGCTGCCCATTAATACTGGGCTCCCCAGGCTTCTCTCCTTGGACCTCCTCTCAATCTGTAGACACCTGTGCACATGCTTTTTTCTTGTATTTCCTTCCATTATCACACATTTAGGCATTATCACACACTTAAGCATGAAACATCCAATCCGACCAAGAATTGGAATTCTTTAACATCTAAAGATGTTGAAGTTATCTAAGTTCAATAACAGAATAAAACATAAACTCCCACACTTGCAGCCCAAAACTAATTCAGAACCACAGTGAAGAGCCAGTTGGGTACAAAGAAGACTTACTCAGCTCTAGGCTGAGTGCACACTGTGGTGAAGAGGCAGGAAATATTAACACAACGTGGTGTGCAGGGAAAGCCAACACCCTCTCCTGACACAAGAAAGGGGCTGCAAATACAAGACATACAACTCCAGTTCCTTTGCATCTAGCCATGCCTAGAGCATTGGTTTAACTACAGCTTAAAAAAGAGAATTTAGAAAAATGAAAGCCACTGGTGAACAGACAGGTCATATAAAAGAGCTTACAAATGTAGGTGTTTTTATTCAGAATGACTGAGGATACCTGATTTTGTCTGAAAAGGATGCAGTGTGGTGAGAGATTTTGTTGGTTCTACATGGCTCCAAAAGACTGAACAGTTTAGGTTTCCACAGACAATAAGAATTTTCTTAGAGTTAAAATTTAAAGTAGTCTAGGCTGTCTCTAGAGTGGAGGTTCTCAACTGAGGATGACTTCATTCCTTTGGCTGCCACACATCCCAAAATGCAGTGGGTCCCCAAAAGAATAAGCAGTCTAAACTGTCAACAACCCAGTGTTGAGAGCACTGCACTGGGTGTAATGAGTTTGCTATCACTGGGGTTTCCCATGTACACTAGAAAATGTCTAAGTAAGGCCCAAGGATGAAAAGAACTGAGCTGAAAAAAGATACTGTTTTCAGTAACTCTTTGGGGAAAAAAATAAACTCCCTTCCAGTATACTCAAATGATGATAGAGTCAGGCAGATTCATGTGTACATTTCATAGGTAATTCTCACACCCACTGTAAGCTAAGTACTATTTTACATATGATGTTGAATTAGTTTATCCTAATGTAATAATGGCAGTCGATATTTGATCCCAGATCTGACACCAATTACACAGATGTATGTATGTACACACATATATTGCTGAACAGAGCATGAACAAATTACTCTGGTAGCTTTCATGATCTAGAAAACAAAGGCACACTCATTTCAGAAGTATTAGGATAATTTCTAAACAGGTTATCCTCGTTAAAAACCTCTCTGGCTAGGAAAAAGAGGAAAGAATTACTTGATGTCTTCCTGTGATAAAGTAGACAGCAGTTATCCTGACTGTCCCCAATAGCATACTTCTGTAAGCGCCAAGGAGCTCTTACAGACCCATGGAATCTCAGTCAGAGCTGGGATTAATGATGACATCCCTTTATCCACAGGCGTGAAAGCTCAGGATGGACAGACGTTTGAACATCCCAACTGGGAATCCTGCCCTTAACAAATACACTAGATGCAGATACATGGTTTCTTGGCTGCCTGTACTCACACCCATCTGTCAGGATGGCAGTGTGCCTGCTCACATGTTGGTCAAACTGTCACTAGGGCATAGGTGCCAAGCAACGATAGTTTTAAATGGGCAGCTTGCACAGCACTGTTAAGAGCCTGCTCTTCTGTAGGGGGAAAATTCTGTGACAGTACTACTGAAGAGTCGCAATCAGGAGTGTAACACTCTGATCAGTCTCTGCATATAAGCAGACAAGGATCTGGACTGTAGAAGAGAATCGGACTAAGTCAGTCAGAACTCTGCCATCTTGCAACCATACACACTGTCCTGTCTCCTATGCAACAAAAGCTTTTACTCAACAAGTCATCATTTTTAAAACAATGGAATACTGTTTTCCATTCTAAATAAAGTAAAAACTGCACTGCTTTCTAGTAGTCTAATATTATGCAAATTCTATTTGTTAGCTGATTATTTTTAAATTGACAGAGTCTAATGTATGTAATACTCAACATGACTTTTTTTTAGATTTATTTGTTTTATTTATATAAGTGTTCTATCTGCATGTACACCTACATGCCAGAAGAGGGCATCTGATCTAATTAGAGATGGTTTGTGAGCCACCACATGGTTACTGGGAATTGAACTCAGGACCTCTGGAAGAGCAGTGAGTGCTCTTAACAGTTGAGTCATTTCTCCAGCCCCTCAACATGAGATTCCCTCTGGTAAGCAGGAGACAACAAGGTATAATTTGTTTGAGAAAAGAAATCTATAACTTTAGTGAGTGATAAACAAATCCACGTAATCTAAGTCAGTAATTTAAAGCTGAGGACTCAAGGGTAGAGCCTATCACACCCGACTAGGACAAAGTGCCCTAACCCACAGAGCTACTATCCTATTTGTAAAGAGCAATCAGGTGACGGTAGGAGGGTCATAGCATCTTCTAAGGCTACAGCACATCGCAACACTAGGAGCCAGTGTTCTTCATTTGATCCTCATGACATGGAAGAACAGCTGGGCATCATCACCTTCCAAAATGGCATCAGAACAACAGAGTCCCTTCTCTGCCATCACAAATAAATCTGATTCCATCAATTTTTTTCTCAATATCAATTTATCAACTCTTTATCACCTCAGTGATTCAACTCTTGGACTCTTTTCAGACTTAGTCCGAAAGTCATCTACAACAACAAGCTAATGGAATCTATTCTTCCCATGTGCAACTTGCTAAGGGCAGCATTGAGGAGTCTGAAAGTTCAGATTTGTCAATATCCATCACTGAAGACAACAGCAAGAGTCTAAAATGTATCATCAGCCTTTGTTATAGTCTGGGTAACTGCCCCTCAAAAGCCCTTGTGGTGGCTTGTGGTATCAGTCCATGGCAGTACTGAGAGGTGCTGAGACCATTAGGAGGTGGGGTCTAAACAAGAAAGTACAGTCACTGAAGATGTGCTCTTAAAAGTGATACCTGGGCAAGGTGATGGTGGCGCACACCTTTAATCCCAGCACTCGGGAGCCAGAGCAGGAAGATCTCTGTGAGTTCTAGGCCAGCCTGCTCTACAGAGTGAGTTCCAGGACAGCCAGAGTTACAACAGAGAAACTCTATCTCAAAAAAAAAAAAAAAAATCAAAAAGGTGATCCTGAGATCCCTGTCTCTTCCTGTTTTTCTCTGCTCCCTGGACACCAAGAGGTGAGCAGCTTTCTCCATCACACACTCTCACCTTGATGGTCTTCCCTGCCATGACCCCAAAGTAACAAGGCAACTGATAATGAACTAGAACCTCTCTAAGCCAAAATAACCTTTCGTCCTTATAAACTGATTATCTCAAGCATTTTGTCCCAGTGAGAGAAAGCTAACACGTACTTCAAGAAGTACTAGAGAGGCAGTTCTCAGCCTGTGGGTTGTAACTCCTTTGGGAGACAAAAGACCCTTTTATAGACGTTGCCTAAGACCATCTGCATATCAGATTATTTACATTGCGATTCATAACAGTAGCAAAATTACAGTTATGAAGTAGCAACAAAAATAATTTTATGGCTGGGGGGGGTCAACACAACATGAGGAACTATATTAAAGGGTCACAGCATTAGGAAGGTTGGGAACCACTGGGCTAGAGATTAACACTCTTAGCTTTCTCTGGACCTTTCTTGTGGGCCTTTGTCACACAAAGTGATAAGAGTCATAGTTATCCCTGTTCCTCCTTCACGTGGCCCTAAAAGACTTCTCAGTATCATTTCCTATTCAAACTACCACCTAGTCAGCTGTTTCTACTCACAAACTGTCTGTCCTTAAACTGCAGCTCCCTCACTCCTGACTCCAAAACACCCAGTTCCTACCTGTGACATGGCTTTGCTCTCAACAGACCCCGTTTCTGTCTAGACTCAGGCCATCTTATACCTTCATACATCTGTATTCACATTCACTTAACTGTGCATTCATTTCCTCCCATTTTATTTTGATACTCAGTTTATGATCTATGGCCAAATGATTGTTTTGTAAAGATTTTAAAAAGTCATTCTATGGAGAAAGGGTAGTCTTTTCAACAGATGGTTTGGGAATAAGTGGACATCCACAGATGAAAGAAAAAGAACCAAGATTTAAACCTCACATCACGTACAAAACACTAACCTAAAATAGATGACAGAATCAGAGAAACAGGAACATAAAATTGTGAAACATCTAGAAGAAAATACAAGAACATCCTCCTGACCAAGAGGTAAGCACACAGAATTCTGACACCAAGGGCAAATCCATAAAGTAACGAACCATACTTCTCCAAAGGAATGTTTGTGCTGCAACTGTAGGAGAACGCAAAGACAAGCCCAGGAGCTGAGAGAATATATTCACAAGCCCTGCATTTGGCAAAGATAGATCTAGAACATATTTTAAAAGCTCTAAGAAAACAAACAATCCAATTATAAAGTGGGCAAAAGACTTGAAGAATCAAGTTATCAAAGAAGATGTGAGAGGCAAGTAAGCGCAGGAGACTAGCCCTCAGGGAAGCGCAAATGAAAGTGAGAGCTGGATCTCTCACACAGTGATGGCGGGACTAGAAGACAGTGCAGCTACACTGGCAAAGTTTGGCAGTTCCTTAAGCTGAACATGGGTGGGTACACAGACACACACACACACACACACACACAGACACGTGCACACACTTGCACACATACGCCCACACACACAGCACAATCCGACAGTTACTCCTGGGCATTTATCCTAGGAAAAAAGGAAGCTTTACACTTACACAAAAACCTGAAAATGTACACTCATGGCAGCTTTATTTATAATTACCACACCCTTCAGTGGCTACATAAAATGACAGACAGCCATATAATAGATAAGCAATTACCAAAACTAGCAAACTGACAATTCAGCACCAGTAACTCCTCATTCAAATTTCAACTTTCAGATTATGTGTTCCTACATTTCATCCTGTTCAAACATCCACATAACCACCACCACAGCTGGGAGACAGGATAGTCCCATTACCCATTACCCAAAGAAACTCAGTCCTAACCTAAGCAAACACTAGCAAATACTTCCATTTGTGCACTGTTGTCATTGAGAATGCTACAAAACACAGCAGTGGCTGGCCACTTCTAAGTAGGAGCTCCTACACAGCTGGAGGAAGGAGGATACCCCTCCTTTGAAAAGACTATGACACTGAGCCAGGAGATGGCTCAGCTGCTAGGTGAGTTCACTCCCCAGGACCCACATGGTATACAGATGGATCCAGCTCCCATAAGCTGTCCCCTGACCTCCACGTGTAGATCCACACTCACACAATAATCAAACAATATCAAAACCTCAAGGTTTCCTTTTGTTTCATCTAAAGTTAAGAAAAACTTTCAAGGAACCAAAATCTCACTGTGTCTCTTTTTTTATGAGTAAACTGTCATTATCACCCTAAAATGTCTGCTAAGAGTTGTTCATGATTGTATTTTAAAATGTGATTGTGATCTCAAACTGAGCGTGTTTGTGAATGTACCATCTCCGCACGAGATGAGGCATCTTCCCCACGTGATGAAGTGCACACTTCCCTCACATAAAAGCCCCTGCTTTCCTTGGGGAGAATCTGGCTTTGCAAACTAACTGCAGTGCTCCCCTCACTTGCTACATGGAGCCTCTTTAAACCCCTCTATCTCCTGGCTGTGTTGTGAACCAGGCCTTCAAATAGCTGTTTACACTTAGCAAAAGAGTGCAACCAACAGCTACTCCTTTTGTTGATGCCTGGTGCTCCACTGTATGGCCTTGACACATTTTTCTTCTCTGTCATCATGAGGAGCTCTTTCTAGTTTGAGGCTAATATTAAAGTGTCTATGAGTATTAATGAACTCATTTTTTGTACAAATGCAAGTTTTTTATTTATCTAAGATAATTGTCTGAGAGTGCAACTGTGGGATCATATGTTAAGCTTATGTTGAAACTTTTGACAAACCGTCAAATTAATTTCAGAGTGCCTGTATCTGTACATTTTACAGACCTGCCAGCAAGTCTAAGACAAATTTCCATGTCCTGACTTCTGAAATAAACTATGCAAGCCTAAAAAAACAAGGTGAAACCTCTTAAGCATTATAACCTGAACTCAGTTTTTACAAAACTTAAAAAGTTTTCTGATGTCTAAAAAGACTTTTTCTTATTTCCTCTAATAGAGAATTTATAACTACACAGAATCTGCACATTGATTACCACTGCCACATGAAACAATAAATTGCAGGGGGGACACTGATGTCTACAGTAAAAATAGTTTTTCTTCTTCCAGAAACAGTCTATGAAGACTAAAGGGTTAGCAGCACTAAGTACTCAGTACCTTGAGACAGGCCCACAATGCAGCAAGACAGAGTATCACAAAAGAATCTACTTGCTCAGCACATACTTGATAAAATAACTTGTGAAATACAACTTCAAATAAAGCTGTCATTATCCTGGCTACAAGATTTCAAACTCTATATTTTTTAATCTTATGTAAAATTGACACTTATACAATGTGGTCTCTGTGAGGTTCTTAAAACAAGAAGCTGAGTCTAGAGATGTATATGCTCATCCACCAATATCTCAGAGAGAAATCTGATGAAGACAGTGGTTATATGGCCCTCTTTTTTAGTCCCCAGGCAATCATTCTGCTCCTGATATTGAACTGTATAAGGTGAGCTTCCTTCCAGTTGATGTGATAGCTACTTTAAAACTACATGACAGAACATTTGCAAATTTCAAACTAATTACTCTGCCACTTAATTATATGACTTACATTTAGTGTACTGTCCTATTTAATGCATGTGGCTTACTGATATATTGATTTTCATATACATGTTTAGTACTACTCTAAATATATATCCCTCTTAATTTTTAAATCCTAGAGCACAGGTTCCCATTCTGTGGACCAGACACCCGTAGAAAGACAGGAGTTGACGTAGACATCAAAATGCAGACAGTCGCCAGCCATCTAACAATCTGTCAGTCAATGACTGAGTGCAGACGAGTCCCATAAAACAATGTCACCCATGACACTGGTGGCAGTCAATCTGTAGCAGTACACTGTGATGTCTGCAGTCAGCTTGTATAAGCATATTCTTTTGTTTGTTTTGTTTTTTGTTTGTTTCAAGACAGGGTCTCACTATGGAGCTCTTGGTGTCCCGGAACTCCCTATGTAGACCAGGCTGCCTCTGCCTCCCTCGTGCTGGGATTAAAGTCATTTGCTACGAAGCCTGGCTTATAAGCATATTCTTACAATGTCTACACAGTCCAACTGTATAAGCATACTCTGAGATCCACAATCAGTCTGATAATCTCTGATATCCAAACATGTTATTTAGTAACACAAGAGTATCTTATCTGAACACTAAATATGATTCACAACATCAATTTTCCCAAGTTGACAAATACATTGCATCTGAAGAAATTCTTAAGTTTATTAAAGACAAGCAGTAAAATGTTCTTGTCACTAGTTAGTACTTGTTTATAAATTTAATACCTACTCTAGGAACAGGACACACTCACACCTCTCTAGGCTCCAAAGAGCTTTTTTTAGAGCACTGTCTAGCCAGGTGAGGCATGCATACTGCCCCCACCACCACACACATACATATCTGGGCACTTGGATAAAGTGGAAGTAAAAAAAGATTGCTGTGAGCACCAACCAACCTGGAAAACACAGTGAGTACTAGGGCTGTCCTAGACTGTACGAGATCCTGTCTCAAAAAACTAAAATTAAGTAAATAAAAAGCAAGCACTACACACACCACCCAAACGGATGACACACTTGAGTCTGAGCGCAAAGATTCCAGAAACATCCACAAATGCAGCAAGAATAAAGAGAAAGTGCACCGAGCCACACGGCAGCAACCTCTGAACCCGGGGCTTGGATACTGTTCTCAAAGGGTGTCTTAAATGGCACTGGCAGTCCTTACGGCTTTACAGTAGAGCTGCAAACACAGTCAGAGAAGCATGGGCCAAAAGTTGCACCACTGAGCTAAAGGCTTCGTTGCTGAAGTTATCACCCTTCTAAACGCGTCTCACAACCTTATCGCTTGAGCAAAACAATATGATAGCAAGAACAGGTTTCTCACTTAGCAGTAGCCATGTGGTCTCAGGCGAATGAATCAGTCTGTGTCCTCTAACACTCAAAATGAACCTTGATGGGCATGTAAAATAGCCTCCCAGTCTAAAACACATGCTCCAGGCCCATCCAGTGAGGACCAACCAGACCAACCCTCCCCACAGCCCCATTTCACTCTCACAAGGCAGTAACATTTTAATTCTCAGCAGGCTCACAGCCTCTGCTCAGTTGCATAAACTCAGGAGTCACCCCTCTGCATTTGATGCATGGTAAACTCTACTTCCAAATGTGTTTACTTTTCAAATCAAAAATATTTTTAAGGTTTTGTTTCCAAATCAAATCCTATTCATAGCATGTCTATTAGGGATATCTTTAAGGGGGAAAAGTAAAAATTTGAATTTTTGTCTTTTCTAGACATCTGGGACATTCATTTATTATTATTGCACTTTAAGTTCTCAGAGTTAAGGAGAGCTGGCCTATTTCCTGTAAGAGATTTAATTTTAGGGTCTGTCAACATTTTAAATGCATTGCTGTTATTTTTAAAAATACACATGCATGCCTGAGTAAGGCTTAGCATAAGCTCTCCATATAACCATTCCCTGGGCACTCGGTAACTCATTAGATGCCAGGCTCCCCGCTTAACACATCAACTCCATCATCTCATTTGTTTAACAAATAGACTCTCATCATTTCTGCGACGCTGAGCACAAGCAGCAGCCGTTACAGTTATCAAAGTGATATCTGTATTGGCTACTAGCACTGCACCAAATCACTAATGCCTAACCCACACTTGTTATCCAACTCAACCCAAGTTACTGAGTTAGTACGGACTCCATCAGCAATGCTGAGCCGTAGTGACTGCCATCTGTGGAAGCACCATACAGAAAGCCATTATTAAGTGATGTCAACTTACATTCCTTTCTACAGGTAGATGAACATTATCTTAACTGCCCAGAAATGTAATTCCAATCATAATTGTAAATTAGACCTCCCCAAAACATCATGACCAGCATGTCAAAGAAAAGTGAGATGCCTTTCTCCTAAACTCTTAAAAGTGTTGTTCTGAATTTTTTTTTTTAACTCATGTGAATTCCAGACTCAACAGATAGGCAATTCCAGTTTGTTGCTTTTTTTTTTTAAAAAAAAAAAAAAAAAAAAAGAAAGAAAGAAAGAAAGAAAGAAAGAAAGCAAGCAAGCAAGCATTAATTCATGAAGCTCTTGGACGGTCCCCTAAATTTAACCACCACCTTCCCAATAGCTAAATCGTCATTCCAAATTATTCCAAGAGCATGAGAAAAGACTCTATACATACATAAAGAATGGCTGACTTCAAAGATAAGACAATAGAAAAAACGCATAACCTCATCAGGACTCTAGCCTGTCTGTCTCTCTCCTCATCTCTCAGACGCTGGCACAATTTTACACCTAAGGCTATCTGGACTGGAAACGGTCTAAAACCAACTTGGGAGCTGAAGGAAACCTAAGACTGCCCTTGAAGACGCTGCACCGGGAAACCGGGCACCTGCGGTGGGGACCAGGAGCAATGCCAGCAAGAAGGCGAGGAGGAGCGGCCCGCGGGTGCACCCGAGGCCTCAACGCACCCTGCTAAAAACAGGCTCGGCCCTGGCCCAGGTCCCTGACACCCCTCGTCTGCCGCCCCAGCCCGAGCCAGGCTTCGGGCGTTCTTCTAGAACCAGGCTTCCGGCAACTCCGCGAGCGGGCCGAGAAGCGAGGGTTCGCGGACAGGCCAGAGCCAGCCGCAGCCCGAGGCCCGGACGAGCAGGCGCCGCTCTGAAGAGAGGCCGTGCCCACCGTCCCGCCGCCACCACCCCCCACCCCCCCCCCACCCCACCCCCCACCCCACCCCCCACCCCCGGCTCCCTACCCAGAGCGGCCAACCCGCGGTCCGCAGCGAAGTACGAACTTCCCGCCGCTTTCCTCCACACGCAACTTGCCCACAGCACTGTCTCCTCCACACCCTGCAGTACGGAGCTCCCCCATTGGCTGTGAGCGGAGAGAGAGGAGGGGCGAGAAGACCGCGCTTCTCCACCGCCTCTGCGGGCATGCCGGGAGTTGTGGTCCTTGCGCTCGCTCCATGCTGGGAATTGTAGTCTTTGAGCCGCGGGGCCGGTCCCCGGTCCTCTGAGCCCGAGGGCTTCTGGGAAGTGTGGTTTACAACCCAATTGCTGTCTTGCCTGGTACTGTAGCTCTCAAAGCCGTAAGAACGGAGTATTACCGGTGCTCACTGTAGCTTGATTTATTAAACAGGTAGACAAAGAGACTTATTTCCCACTTCTGAAGCACGTCTCGGTGTCCACTTAACCCTGTTGCTTTGTTTCGCCTGTTTCCATCGCCTAGGCCTAGGAACTGGAAGCCTGGGCTTCCAGCCACTCTTAGGATCTGTGTCTTCTGAGGCCCCAGTAAAGGCCTGGGGTTTGGTATTGTCGCTGATACTATTGTTTTACCAATTTAAGGAGTTTTGTTTTGTTTTGTTTTGTTTTGTTTTGTTTTGTTTGGGGTTTGGGGTTTTGGGGTTGTTTTGGGTTTTTTGATTTGGTTTTTGTTTTTTAGTTTTGGGATTTTGGGTTATTTTGTTTGGTTGGGTTTTGGTTTTATTTTGAGACAGGGTCTCACTATATAGCTCTAGCTGACCTGGAACTCACCGTGTAAGCCAGGCTGTCCTGGAACTCACTATGTAGACCAGGCATTCCAGCTCTTCCCTATCTTGCCTTCTGCCCCTTGAAGCTGACCCACAAAACAATTGCATTGCATGTCCCACTGCTCCCAGACTTCTGTTGAGTTTGATCCATAGGGAACCTTGAGAACTGAAAGAAAAAAGAAAAGTCAGTTAATGAAGGTGGTGCTTCTTCTGATCTCTTCCCAGCGAGGACACACTCAGGCGGGTAAGTCCCTTAGCTAGAGGTCCATGCTCCCTGGGCCTCCCACAAGTATGCAGTGAGAGCAGGCCTTTGTGACTGTCAGGGCTGGAGCTGCCTCTGAAGCACAAATTACTGATCCATCCTGTGTGGCTCCGACCCCACTTTCTAAACAGTCTCAACAAATATAAACCCTCCTCAACACATCCTCTCTCAAATGTGGTATCTGCTTTCTGTGTATGCCCTGATGGAAATGCAGGCGCAAGGTGAGGTCTTGATGAATATTTGTCAGCGAAGAGGTCTGGAGGTTCACATATTTCATGCATGTGAAGTCCTGCAGCAAGCCTCTGTGGCCAGAATGCTTTAAGTGAAAGACATTAGGCAAGCACAAACACGCACACGCGCGCGCACACACACACACAGATATGTGCCTGGAATGGGATCTACTTATTACAGCATAACCGTGTTTCCCCAGCCTCACCATAGACGTGCAGAAGAAAAGTCCCTGCTTCTACACTGGCTTGACAATTGGCTGACCTTAAAGCACAGTTAAGTCAGCTACAGTGCATAGACTGTTCCAAGGTGGGAATAGAGTATATCCCAGAGCTCGTGGCTCCCAGCACTCTCAGTCAGATGGCTCTCGGTAAGTGCTGCTTTGCTGCGGCTATGTTCCAAGGCTGTTGCCAACACCTCCAACACCACCCACACTTGCTGAGAAGTCCTACCAGTGCAGAGCACCGCAGGAGACCAGTCCAAGCTGCCGTCATGGTGACAGTGTGTCTGAAGTTCTGCCAGTTGGGATGCAACTCCTGGGACATAGACCTTCAGCACATTCCATGTGTTGATAGGTTGGTGTGAAGACCAGGAATGGAGAGACCAGTGATCAGTCACAACCTGCTGAGCTTTTAAAACTAAGAATTGAGCTAAGGAAGAAAAGCTTGAGGTGTATAATCCCATCATATATTCTGAAGTACATCTACAGCCTGGCCTGGTGGCACACACCCTTAATCCCAGCACTCCTGAAGCAGAGACAGGTGGATCTCTTTGAGTTCAGAGACCAATCTGATCTACATAGTCTAAGACATAGTCTAAGAATTCTGGGACAGACAGAACTACAAGGTGAGATCTTATCTCAAAACAAAAAACAAAAAACTTCTACAGTCCTCACAAATAATTTGAACATCGACTATGAACTAGGGGTTATAGTATCCTCCAAATATGCTCATTTAATTAATATTTAAGAAAGCCCTACTATCTGCTAGCCAGGAATTGTGCTTTTCCGTACATTTTGATTTAAGGGATTCATGTTCCCTTGTCGGCTTTTTGGATACTCTTCTTGAAGCCACTTTATACATACCCTCAGAACATGAAGGCAGTTCCTATAAAGAAATCTTTTCAGCATGGTGATAGAGATGTGAACAGAACAGGGCCATGGCTAAGTCATGAGATTCCTAGCTCAGGGCTATCGGGAACCAAGCAGGTGACTCATGTGAAGGTCAGGCAGTGTTGAGATCTCAGCAGGGAAGACTAACTACAGTTTGGTGTATAGAATCTGCATTGGGTTGCCACATATCCAGGCCCCAGCCTGCCCATTTTCATTTTTGAGAGCTCCAGCAGTCCCGGTAACCCTAAACAGAGACATGAAGAAGTCAACAATGGGAGACACTTTGGGGAAAGGAGTGAAGGTTGGTGCTGTCTTCCCTCAAGACAGAAACTCCATCTGGGAAACCCAAGCAACCAAGGCTGTCATTGGGAAGCAATGTTGCCCTGGAAGGCTGCCATCAGGTGCTGGCCCCACCCAAGAGTCAGTTCTTGAGTCCTTGCGTTCATCTGTGGAGTGGGATCAGTCATCCTAGGCTAACTAGCAATTTGCCTCCCCCAGACTAATGGGAGATGAATGGGGCAAAGCTTGAGAAGAGCTTTGATCCATCCGGAACAAAGCCACTGAGTGTCCTTATTAATTACAGTAACATAGGGAAATACTGCTTCTGGTAAGGAGGGAAATGAGAGAGGAGCAAGGAGCAGAATGTGTGGGAGTCTCCAGCCCTGGTTTGTACTTACGCAGGCTCTAGGCTTTTGAACACCTCCTATTTGTCAGGCATAGCATCCCAATACATTTAAGATCTAGTGGGAGAGCCCGGTACATACACAAATGCCAATAAACAGGATTTTATGAAAATCTATTTCTGAGAAATGGTCTCATATAATCCTGTAAAAGGCAGATGATATAGGACCCCAGAGTCTGGATAAATAGACCAAAAAACCACCATGATAGTTAATCTCAATAGTCTACTTGATTAGATCTAGACTCTCCTGGGAGAGGGTCCTCTGGGCATGATTTTGTGGGATTGCCTTGACTACCTTAACTGAGGTGGGAAGACCTGCCCACTGTGGGTGGCACCATTCCCTGGCTGGGATCCTGGATTGTGTACGTGGAAAAGGAGCTGTGCAGCATCAGTCAGTTGCTGCTGTCTGCTTCCTGATTGTTGGATCTGATGAGAGCAGCTGCTTCAAGCTCTGAGGCTTTGGCTTCCCTACCTTGAGAGACTTTACCCTGAGCTGTCAGCCTAAATAAACCTTTTCTCCCTTAAGTTGCTCTTGTCAAGGTACTTTATTACAGCAGCAGCAGAAGTAACTAAGATAAACATGCACTGACCTCCATCCATTCAAGGCCACCCTGCAGAGCTGACTGCTCCAAATCTTTACAGATTTGAGTCACAGCTTCTGATGTTGGAAAGTTTGATGAGGTCAGAGCTGCTTCGGATCCTGTGAACCTCTGCAGTGTCGGCCCTGCCTACTAGCCCAGCCCCTCAGTGATGTCAAAGTCAATTAACTCCCCATACTAAGTTTCTTTGTCCTTAAAATATCTATCATGGTTACTTTGTCCCACGGTAAATTTACAGGAGAGAAGCTGGATCCACAGATGCAGTCTCTCATCAATTATTTTCTTAATGTTAGTTACATTATGTAATTAATTACCCATATTCATTTGTTGTGTGGGCGTGTGCATTGAGCACATGCCACAGGGTACATGCAGAGGTCAGAGGACAGCTTCCAAGAGTCAATTCTCTCCTTCTATCATGTGGGTCCCTGGGATCAAACTCAAATATTCAGGCTTGGCAACAAGTACCTTTACCCACTCAGCCATCTCAGCAGCCCTCCCTCATCAGTTTTAAGATGCATGCTCATCACATTTTGAATCTCTGAAATTGGGACACATCTTGCAGTCTGTGCCTATTGCGACCTACGGTGGTCTTACTGACTCTCTATTCGTAGCACATAAAATAATGTAGGATCTTACACATGGTGAAGACTTAGCTCTAACGAAACTCTAAGGTGTCTCTGCTTTTGTTTTCCTGCTTGGAAATCCTCTCCGGGTCGTTTCTACTCTTCATTCGACTCCCTGCATATCTTTCACTCCCAAAGTCTTATAGAAATGGGACCTTTCTTCCTGCAAAACAAAAATAAGCCTCTTTTAGAGAAAGAGAGAAGCAGGATACTGATGAAAGCCAATGTAGGTTTGTGAATAGGGAAGAGCCAGCATAGACCACTTGTATAAATGATTAACTTTACCAGGCTTTCTTCCTTCCCACCCCCACACCCATCCTCATCTGTTACATCTGCCAATCGGAGTCCATATGTGAAATTCTTGACCTGATAGATGGGAAAGGTGGACACCCTCATGCTCGGCCCTCCTGATTCCTCCTCGTGAGCATCATAGGGTCCCCTTCTCTCATCTCTTCATTTCCAGGAGCCAAGTTACAAGCAGCTGTCATTATGCGTCCTTCGTGGCTAGGCACAGACTCAGGTCAGAGACACAGGCATGCTCATATCCAGCTGCCAAGTTGCAAACTGGGAAGGGAAGGCAAGCTTGTTCAAAACAAAAGCAAATTGCCGCTTTCCTTTTTGCAACCATCCAGTTCTTGTCATGTTTTGATTTCAGAGCTGCTCCAAGATTCTGGGACAAAAGGCACTATATATAAGCATGATTGCGAGACTCAAGGGGGCTCTGAGCAAACAAAGTCCTTTTATTACCAGGGAATTGGAGAGACTTGTTGCTAAATGTAGTTACTCCGGGGAAATGCATTTTCCCCTTTTTATACCCAGCACCACCACCACCTAGACCCTATCAGCAATCTGTCTAGAACGTTCCTACCTCTTCAGTCTATATAATTTTGTAGCCAACATGCATAAGGTGTGGTCATAAGTATCTTAGTCTTCTTGGCAGTTCTATGGGGTGAGGCACCATTGCTAGCCCATCTTTACCATTAAGGAAACTGAGTCTCAGAGATCTCTGGCAACTTACCCACAGCCACAAAGCTAGTAAGGAGTGGAGGCAAGATTTGAGCTCGCCTATATAGTATCAGTGATAACGTGTCTTCCTTTGTGTCGGAGGGAGCATGGGGCGGCACCGCAGAGAAGGGAGCATGTTCTCTGATCTTCAGATAGCAGTCATCTGACCACCAAGGAAAATCTCAAGTAAGTGGTCCAAGTAAGTGGTCTTTCAGTGGTTCAGAAGTGGGCACATCTTGGCTGGCTGGGGTTCTCTGAAAGTTCAGGGCTCAGGGGCTCTATTTGGCTCATATGAACCACTGAATGTCCCCCTCACTCCCTAAGGTGTGCTCAGACCCCTATGGCTTCCTCCAAGTTCAGTAAGAAGGCATCCAGCTCTAAACATCAGAGGAAGGATGCCATAAGAGGAGGGAGAGGGATAACGCTTCTCAGCTTTGGAATTTGGAAGCACACTATTTTTTTTTTTAACTACTCTCTGAAGATTTCATACTTTTGAAACTTTCAGCAGAATCGATAGAATTCAAACACTTTCTAAAGCTTGTGTGTTAAAGAGCTATCTTAGTTTACTTCCTATTGCTGAGATGAAGACAGTTGACCAAAAGCAACTCAGGGAAAAAAGGGTTTATTTGACTAACACTTCCGTGTCATAGTCCGTCATTGAGGGAGCTCCGGGCAGGAACTCAAAGCAGGAACCTGGAGACATGAACTGACGCAGACTATGAAGGGATGCTGCTGACTGGCTTGCTCAGCCCAGGACCACCTGCCCAGGGATGGCAATATCCCTCAGACTTGCCCATTTTCCCAGCTGATGTTCTCTCTTCCAAAATGACTCTAGCTTGTGTCAAGCTGGCAAAAACAAACAGACAAAAAGACTAACCAGGACAAGGGTTGGAGGTCAAGGCCTGGAAGAAAGACTAGAATGTAGCAGGACTCCCAGGACCCTACTGTCCAGGCAACGCTGTGTTTCCCTGAGAGTGAGGACAGGCTCAGAAAGAGGCAAAGAAAGCACAAGAGTGCTGAGGAGTCCCTGGAAAGGGCAGGGTGTATGCCCACTCCTCTTCCAGGTCAAGAGCAAATCCCAGTGGTAGAGGCTGAACCCCAAATAGAACATGTTGACGTGTCTCAGGAGATGAGGTTTCAACCTGTCTCCTGAACTCTGGGTCACCTGCTGTTCTTCCAGCCCCAGTCCCGTAGTTTCTTAGACTGAATCGTCCCCTTTTTCTCCAAATTCATGTGCTGAGATCCTGACCCCGCGTTTAGAAGCAGAGCCTTTGAAGAGGTAGCTGACTGAGTTAAGATAAGGTCATACGTGTGGGTCTAGTATGGCTGGTGTCTTTATTCAAAGAGAAGAGCAGAGCGGAGACCCACATGAAGAGAAGACCATGCAGAAGCCATGGAGGAGATACCATCAGTAAGCCAGAGAGCAACCTTGGCAACACCTTGATCTTGGACTTCCGCTTCCAGTCCTGTGAGGAAATAGGTCCCCACTGTTTAAGCCACACAGTCCGGGATATTTTATAATGACCATCCTGACAAACTAATGAGCATGGGACTAATGAGTCACAGAGCTGCTTGGGTCTGCCAGGAGGCTGTGTCTGTGGCAGGAGCTGTTCCCCCACTGCAGTACAGCCATCCGTCTCTCCTTCGCATCAGTGTCTCCTAGCAACCCATTTGTGAGCCAGGTCAGGAATCCTTTCTTCTTCACTTGGGATGGAGGAAGCATCCATGAAACCAGAAGTGTGAACTGAGGGAGACATGTGGGTACAGCTCTACTTCAGACAGAATTCCTAGGAAAACATCAAAAAAAAAGGACAGAAATGAACGCGTTGAACTCATGTGGCCCATGATTTCAATCTTCATGATCAACCCAGAAAGACAGTATGATTACTAGAGCCTCGGTGAGAAATGGGACCTTGACCTGAGGTTCAGGTAAGGGCTTGCTGTGGTTCACCCCTCCCAGGCCCATCGATGGTCACCAGTGTGGCAGTGTTAAAAGACAGTGAAGGCCAGGTACAGAAACCCATGCCTGTGATCCCAGCACCTGGGGAGTTGAGGCAGTAGGATCTAAAGTTCAAGGCTAGACAGGACAACAGCGGGGGAGGGGAGGAGGGGAAGAGAAACAGGAGGAGGGGGAGGAGGAGGGGGAGGAGGAGAGGGAGGAGGAAGGGGTGTGAGAGGAGAGGAGAGAAGGGGAGAAGAAGGGAGGGGAGGGGAGGGAAGGTGAGAGGAGACACTTCAAGCAGCATGTCCAGGGATGAGCCCTTGGGTCACTGGGGCACTGTCCTTGGAAGGGAACGATAAAGTTTTCTTTCCTCCCACTATCATGGGATCGTCTGTCACGAGCTGATGCAGCCACAGAGCCCTGGCCAGCACCATGCTGCCTGCACTGCCAGCCTCCTACACTGAGAGCTAAATAAGCTTCATTTCTGTTCAAGTTACCCAGCTGTAGGTATTCCATTAAAAGAACAGAAAATGGACAAATACAGCTAGTTAGTGACAGAGTAGGGTTTTATAGCCGTGACTGTGCGCCTCTAGCGTGGTGATAACTCCACACTGCCTCCTTATACAGGATAAGTGGCCATTTCCCCCTCTCTCGGCACGAATGTCCCTTGCCTAATACCTTGGGAGAGAATGAATAATCAGCAAGTTGATAAATTATACGCACTTCCCACAAACAAGCCGATTGTTATTTTGCCTCTCACAGGTGTGGCTTGATTGCAGACCATTAGTGACCATTAATAAAAGAAACCTGGGCTGCAATTCACAAGTATGTTTGAATTTCCCGAGGCTTGCATTTCACACCAGGGAGCTGAGCTCAGCCAATATTTTCACACTCTAACACCTGCAACAGAGGCATAAAGCATGATTTAACCAAGGTAACATTTTTTTTCACTGGGAATTTAAATATAAACCCAAGGATAATTTGTGAACTCGATCATTGCTTCCCATGATCACCACTGGCCCTAGCTTACCACAGAGATAAGCCCCAAAGGTCTTGAGAATCTGTTAAACTGCCTTGGGAGGTTCTGGGCATACTGCAGATCCCTTTGGTGCCTTCCCCTGTTCAACCTAAAGTTTATTCATTCACTATTAAACAAACATTAGCTGAGCACCAACTATGGCCCTACTGTCTGACTCTCAGGATAGGGATGAATGAGGCAAGATCGATGCCTGGGGGGCCTGAATGGACATAAATTGATAGACAGCTGTAAAGCAGGGGATGGCTGAGTCACGAAGGGATTGATGCTCCCACATACATCCCAGTTTCCATGAGGAAAATTCCTTTCTGGCCAATAGGGGAAGCTATTGGGAAGGAATTCCAGCCCTCTTTCCACAAACCTCTCTGGAAAATAACTCAGTGGGCTGTCTCTGTCTCTCTCTGTCTCTGTCTCTCTGTGTGTGTGTGTGTGTGTGTGTGTGTGTGTGTGTGTGTGTGTCCCTCTCTGTCTCTCTCCTCTCCCTCTCTGTGTATCTCCCTCTCTGTCTCTCTGTCTCTCTTTCTCTTTCTATATGTGTGTGTGTCCCTCTCTGTCTCTCTCCTCTCCCTCTCTGTGTATCTGTCTCTCTGTCTCTCTCTGTCTCTGTCTCTCTGTCTCTCTCTCTTTCTCTCTCTCTCTCTCTATATATATATATATATATATGTATATATATATGTATATATATATATACATATATATATATATATATATCGCCACACTATACCCCTCATGTGAGATGAGGTAAGGTGAAATGAGACAAAATGAAGTAAAGAGAGGTTGAGATGATGTTTAGGTGAGGTGAGGTAAAGGGAGATGTAATAAAGTAAGGTGAGGTGAGGTGAGGCCTTTGAGATAGCATTAGGCTGCTGGAGATGGTATGACCATATATCAAAAAGGTGAGGGGCTGAGGAGATGGCTCAGTTGGTAAAGTGCTGGCTGCACAAGCCTGAGAACCTGGGTTCAAGCCTGAGAACCACATGGAAATGCTGAACGTGGTGGGGTGAGCTTCAGTGAAGGGAGGAGGCTGAGACAGGAGGACCTCTGGGGGTGACCAGTCAGCTAGTGGAGGTGACCAGCCAGCCAGTGGAACCTATAAGAGACTCTTATTTTTGTTGTTATTGGTTTTTTTTTTTTTTTGGCCGGGTTTCTTTGTGTATCCTTGGCTGTCCTGGAACTCACTCTGTAGTCTAGGCTGGCCTTGAACTCAGAGATCTGCCTGTCTCTGCCTCCCAAGTGCTGGGTTCAAAGGCGTGCACCACCACTGCCCGGCTTAAGAAAAATCTTATCCAAGGAGATAAAGGAGGTAGACATCATTCCTGAAGATGAAACTCAAAACTATCCTCCAGCCTCTACATACACACAAATAGAACATGCATAAAAACTCATTAATTAATTAAAATAAACAAGCTCATCTTCTTCAAGTGGTCCTGGATCAGCAATAGTATCAGGAGCATAGCGTATAGAGTGTGGACACATTGGTAAAGGGATGATTCATGACATGAGTGGGACAGAACAGAGCAACCAGAGACTTCATGGCAGTATACAGACCATGCACGAGTTAAAAGTAATGGACTGGAAATGGAGATACAGGGGTTACCAGTATCCATGGTAACCTCCACTGGAACTGGGAATAGTTCATTGAGAATGGGTGAGCTTACACGAAGGGTGGCTATGGTGTGAGAGGACATCTCAGAGAACATAAACAGAACGTAGGAAACAATAGGCAACCACCAGCTAAAGAAGACCAGCGATAGACAGTAACCCTTCAGAGACAGCAGAGCTGGGGGTGGTGGCAGCGCACGCCTTTATCCCAGGACTCAGGAGGCAGAAGCAAGTGGATCTCTGTGAGTCCGAGGCCAGCCTGGTCCACAGAGTGAGTTCCATCACAGACAGAGTCTCGACAGAGAAAAAAATAAAAGACAGCAGAAGGAAAACACACTGAATCTAGACAGATGCAAATACAAGAATGATGCTTTGACAGGTCAAGACCTTGCAAAAAAGAGAATAGGGTGAATACTTAAACAGAGAGGGAGGGAGAGCCAGGCGGTGGTGGCACGTGCCTTTAACCCCAGCACTCGAGAGGCAGAGGCTCTGAGTTCAAGGCCAGCCTGATCTACAGAGTGATGTTCCAGGACAGCCAGAGTTACAACAGAGAAACCCTGTCTCGGAAAAACCAACAGAGAGAAAGGACAAAAATCTAGTTTTTGTTTTTTTGGGTTTTTTTTTTTTTTTTTTTTTGGTCCTGTGAGATCATTCTCCAAAGGTAAAAGAGAAATGAATCCTTTTAGAGCAGAAGAAAGCATACATTGCTCCTGATCTATCTTGCGGGGGGAGGGAGGGGAAGTTAAAAAAAAGTAAAAGTACTCCAGAAAAGAAAAAAAAAATGGTTTGGGTCAGAAATCACAAGCATGTAGAAAGGAAGGGCGTCTGGGAGAAGAGAAATGTTGGGGGTGGGGAGTGAAAGGCAAGGGAGAGGAGAGTAGCTCTGGTAGCAAGAGTGGAGTAGTTATGTCATAACGTCTCCCTGCTGTGCCAACGCAGACAAAAACCAAGGGAGCTGCCCTTGAAAGGGAGCATCACCTAGGGAGACACCTGTTGTTTGGCTTTCATACCAACAGTGTCCAGTGTGTCCGCCGCAGGAGGCTGTGGCAGAGAAGGGAAAAACACCACTGTGTTCTTCTGAGGAGCTGGATGATGGAATTCTGATCACCAGCACAGCTAGAAAAGGAAAAAAGGAGGTGTGAGAGAATGGAGGGACTCATAAGGAGCGGCCCTAAGCCTTCCTGCAATCAGAACAGGATCTCCAGCGCCTGTGCTGGGAGACACGTTGGAAGGCTGAATGAACCCATCCCAGGTGTCAGCACTGCCCACTGCAGGGAGCGTTACTCAGAGTTTGCGTTAGAGGCTCTAGGGAAACAAGCTCTCTAAGGTAGCTTGGTGGTAGAGAACTAGCCTAGTGTCCTACCCACCTCACTTTCTATTGCCATGAGAGAACACAATGGCCAAAAGCAACTTGGGAAGGAAGGGCTTAATTGATTTATATGTCACAGCTACAGTCCATCAGGAAGTGAAGTCAGGGCAGGAACTCAAGGCAGGAACCTGGAGGCAGGAACTGAAGCAGAGGCCATAGCGGAACAGTGCTTACTGGCTTGCTCTTCATGGCTTGCTTAACCTGATTATCTATCATCTATCTATCTATCTATCTATCTATCTATCTATTTATTTGAGACTAGGTTTCTCTGTTGTAACTCTGGCTCTCCTGGAACTCACTCTGTAGATCCACCTGCCTCTGCCTCCCAAGGACTCAGATTAAAGGCACTGTGCCACCACCTCCTGGCCAGCCTGATTTCTTATCCAAATTTAGGACCACCCACCCAGAGTTAGTACCACCCAAAATGGACTAGGTCTTCTCACATCAATTATTAACCAAGAAAATGCCCTACAGTCCTGCATGTAGGCCAATCTAGTGAAGGCAATCAATCCTTCATTTGAGAGGCAGTTAAGGTTCCTCTTCCTGGATAACTCTAGTTTGTGTCAAACTGGGAAAATAAAAGAAAATTAACAAACAAAAAAACATACCTAGCAGCCCTAAGCTCCATCCCTGGAACTTAGGAAAAATATACATACAAACACATTTCAGGCTGTCCATTGAAACTCAGAAGGAGGAGGAGAGAGACAAGGAGGAGGAGAAACTACATCTACCATCTATAAAATAGAACTCAGTGGTATTCAGTAGCTCATCTTAGTTCCAGGTAGGGTGAGGATTCAAAGCCTCCAGGTCTAGCCCCAAAGCCCATGCCCTCCAAATCTGTAACCCGTATCCGCTTATAGCCAGTTACATCCTTATTAGTGACTTGGCACTGACTTCAAATTCCAAATGAACGTGGCATGCTCAGTTGCCTGTCCTCTGTGCTAAACTGAAGACCCCAGGGCAGAGCTCTTGCATGGCGTTGGCACACAGTCCACACCAAGTGTCTGTTGAATGAAGAAATGCATCGTTTGGTATGGCTCACTTACTAAAGCCCAAGCGTGTATAATGTGTGTTATCTTCCCTATTAGTTAGAAACATATCATTAAAAACCCATTCCTACCGAACGATTTCACCCTCCTCGTGATCCCAGAGTGAATTAAATCACTGATAATCACTCCGTGTGTCGCCCAGTCTATTTGTACATATCTGTTACTGACTATTTTTAAGCACGATCAGGAGTTTCTAAGTGTGATATGAATAACTTGGTATTTTGATTAATCAGCTCAGTAGGGGAAATTTCCATGGGTAATCAGACTGAACATCAAGATGGGGGGCATGCTGGGAGTGAACGGAAGGAGGGGAGAAAGAGCGAGGAACATAAGAATCCCTCTGTAAACAGAAAGTCAGTCTGAGCCTGCTTCAGGACTCAGCAAGTTCATCACTTTGTCCTAAGTTAGGCAGCCCTTGTGTTCACTTCCCAGAGCTGTCCCCTTGGACTCGGTGGCCTTCAGTGGAAGTCCTCACACTTCTGGAGGAGGCAAGGTATCGGCAGAGCTGTGCTCCCTGGGAAGACTCTAGGGGAAGGGCTTTCCTTCCTGTTGCCTGCCCCAGCTTTTGGCAACTCCTGACATCCCTTGGCTTGTGGCCACTCTAACTCTGCCTCTGTCTTTACATCATCATGTTCTCTGTGGGTCTCAGATCTCCTCTCCTTTTTCTTCTCAGATCAGTAAAGGTACAGCGTAAATCTAGGGTGATCTCATAGCAAGAGCCATAGTTTAATTCCATCAGCAACAATCTTATCTTTCCATTAAAGCCTTGTGAACTGATGTTCCAAGGGGAGAAAGCTGCATGCCCATTAGCATTTTACAAGGCTGACCTGCTGATTAAAACTTCAGTGATTAGCTGGGCAGTGGCGGTACATGTCTTTAATCCCAGTACTTGGGAGGTAGAGGCAGGCGGATCTCTGTGAGTTCAAGGTCAGCCTGGTCCTACAGAGTGAGTTCCAGAACAACCAGAGTCTCAACAGAGAACCCCTGTCTCAAAAGAACCAAAAACCAAAAAAAAAAAAAAAAAAAAAAATACAACTCTTACTTTTGTGAGATGACTTGTCCAAGTACACATAGAAAATCCACATCAGGGTGGGAAATCAGCCTGGAGCCCTTATTTCCCCAGAAGGAAACTTGGAAAAGCATCAGCCAGCTGAAAAGACGCTTCACAACCAGGAGACTGCAGTGAAGCAGGTTCAAACAGCAAAACCAAGGCCAGAGATTGCCACGATCTCCTTGGCTCCACCTGCCCAGAAAGGCTTTCCAAGCTGAATAGTCCAGAGGAGAGTTAGAGAGCATGGGTTAATGTTGGCAGCTTAGTTGGGCTGACTCATCTCAAAGGTGCCATAAGGTTCTAGGCCAGTGGCTCTCGACCTTCCCAGTGCTTGAGACCCTTTTACACAGTTCCTCATGTTGTGGCGACACCCCCAACCGTAAAATCATTTTCATTGCTGCTTCATAACTGTAATTTGCTGCTCTTATGAATCGTAATATAAACATCTGATATGCAGATGGTCTTAGGCTACCCCTGTGAAAAGGTCATTCACCCTCCAAAGCGACCCACAGGTTGAGAACTGCTGATCTAGGGCTTTCTCAAGCCTCACTTGCTCAGCAAGACTGAAGATAGCCCCAAGCCCAGATAGACGGCGTGATTCCACCGCCTCCATCTTTCCTTCGTGCCTCTTTAATTAGTAGGGATGGGGTGGGTGGGGAACCAGCATTCCTACTGGTCTTTGTTGGGATTTCTATTGCTGTGATGAAACGCCATGGCCAAAAGCAACACGGGGAGGAGAGGGTTGATGTTGCTTGCTTTTCAGTATCACGGTTCTCAAAGGAGTCAGAGCAGGAAGTCAGACTGGGCAGGGACCTGGAGGCAGGATCTGAAGCAGAGGCCGTGGAGAAGGGGTACTGCTCACTGGATTCCTCACCCCCCTGGTTTGCTCAGTCTGCTTTCTTATACACCCAAGACCACCAGCCTAGGAGTGTCGCAACCCACAATGGGCTGGGCCATCGCCAGTCCACTGAGTCCAATCCTTACTGCTCACCGGTGAAGAAACTGGTGTCCACAGATGAGATCTGACTCGTTATGTGTAATCAGCAGGCACCCGTACACACACACACACACACAGACACACACACACACACGCAGCCTGTGAGTGCCTTATTGTAATACAGAGAAACTATTTGTCATCAAACATTTCACACATCCTATTACATGTGAGAGAATTATTCTCTAGGCTGGCACAGTGAAATGCTTTTTCCCATAATGGAATCTTACTCTGGCAGTGTATTTTGGTATTAAAAGGCTCCACTTTACAATGTCAATGGTTCAATCTGTGATCTAAAAGGCACTTAAACGCTTTGAACAAGAGGCATAAAAGGCTTTTACTGAAAAAGCCTTGCTGGATCTACCCTTCTGCCATCGATCCCCCTTTCCCAAAGGCTGCTCTGGAAGGCAGCCATGCAGGAGCAAATCCCATAGCGGGACTGGATCTCCAGTGGGGTGAGTGAGATGCACATCGGTGGCTGTGCTTCTGGGGACCCATTTGTAGACAGCAAAACACTCTGAGCAGAGTGTTAACAGATGTCTTCGGCATAGCACTATGGGCAAAGTTCATGAAGCTGGACCCTAACTTCCCCCACTACCAATGCAAAGCCTTGGTCTGATCACCTATCTATAAGTTAGTTCAAAATGCACCGGTAGTGTTCCAGGGAGCCATGGTAGTGGGTATCTGACCTGATACATGTGGGTTCTTAGTGCTTGGTGAATGTCTGCAATTCCTTGTTTCTGGTTGACATTCTCCTTTGTGACTAAAGGGGTTCAGGTCCCACTGAGAGCAGTGATATAATACAAAGACCCACACTAAGAGTCAGGTGACCCTTGTTCCCTCGGCTTCACTGGGAGATCAGTCTACTCTCCCACTTCTGCTTCCTCCTTCCAAAGGAACATTAGAATTCACCGTGGAATTGTCACTACTACTTGTGCTGTACATGGACCCAAATACCTGACGGAAGTTTCAGCTTCATGTGTTATTTCAGTGCAGACACTTGCTGGGGAAGAGAGAATGCCACGGACCCCTTTGCTAGTAGGCGGGGGATGTGTGGTGCCCTGCCTGGCCAGTAGGGCACACAGAAGGGCTCTCCTTTGTAAGAGTCCATGACACAGCATCGAGAAGCAAGAGTGATGAACCAACAATCCCTAGAGACCAGTGGTCACAAATCTTAATTAACCTTACGCTTCCTTAACATATTTCACCAAAGAACATCCTTCCCTCGGGCGACGTCTCCGTCGCCGTTTCACAGTCCCAAGAAAAGTTACAGTACGTTTGAGGGAACGGGGCTAGAGGATTCCAGAAGCTCAAAGGGAAATTCTGAAATGTCTTACCTCTGTTATGCCCAGTGATGCTTCTCACACTACAGTTTGGGTATTCCAATGTGAAGCCAGTCTCTAGGCCACACCAGTGCTGTCAGGACATTCACACATGCCTGCATGGAATACTCCTTAACTGAAGGTACTCCACGTTCCTGCACCCTTCTAGACAAGGAGGACCCTGCAGATACATTGCTTCTGGTCACAAAGACTTGATTGCCTAAAACGGAAGACAGACATGTAAACACACAGAGTAAAAATGTCTAAAGACAAAGTACACTATGTGGGGCTGGTGTGGGGTACAGGGACCCCTCCTATGAAAGAGGGTTCTAAGAAGCAATCGAAAAGAGGAAACCTACAGTGCTGGAAGGAAACTCCCCCTAACAACATGGAGAAATATGTAAGGAGAGAGCCACCTAGCAAGCCCCACTGTCTTAATCATCCCGGTCCAAACCCCGGACACGGCACTGCGGTCAGTCCTAACGAACACGGAATGAGAACAACCAAGGAGTCAGCTGGCCACCAGGATCAAGACCCCGTCCGCACAGGCCCTGCAGAGATGGCCAGGCAGTTCCAGTCCCTCAAATAGCCTTCACTGAGGCCCAGTCACTGTGAACTAGAGACCAGCTCTCCTGGATGTCCTGTTCCAACTCCTAGCCCAAAGAACTGTGCACGCCATAAAATGGAGCCGTTGCCGGGTGCCGCTCACACCCAGGATGTCCTGTCACACAGCAAGAGATCAACAGAACACTGGAGATGCCTGGACACCAGATCTAACAGAAATGAGCTATTGTTTAATGACTGAAGAGCTACAGCTTGGGAAGAAAAGGGTTCTGGGGTTGGAAGGTGGTGGTGGCCCCACAACAGCGTGACTGTATTTTAATGCCACTGTACCCACTTTAAAACGGTCACTGTAACACATTTTGTGTCATGTGTATTTTACACAATGAGGTTTTTTTTAAATCCTGCGAAAAGAGAGGCAATTGTGCACACACACATACACACACATACACACACACACACTTCTGGGACGCACATTCCATATTTCATACGATGTTACCATCCTGTGCTCTGTTCCCTGGGTCAAATTCAAATCTGTCGTAAAGCCAGGTAAAGCCTCCTTTCAGGGAAAGTATTCATCTCTCTGTGTAGGGTTCCAACTCAGCCTTTAGTAGCCAAAGGAAAACACAGCCTGGGGTTTACTTTCTGTTTCAGAGATGCTAGAACCCAGAGAGGCCTTGGGAAAAGGGGTCCCTTCTACCAGACCAAGAAGGGGATTCAGGAGGAGATGAGTGAGCATCCTCACAGCCCTGTTCCGTGATTGTGTCTGTTTCCACACGTGGCTCTAAGCCAGTCAGTGTCTGTAACAGGGCACTGCAGGGCCCGAAGAGGTAGCCTGCAAACTGTCCATCAAGTCTACAGAGAGCCTTGAGCCTGGCCTATAGTGTCTCTATGAGTTCATGCAGACGTCCTACCCCCCTTTGGCTTATTTGCAGCTAGGGTCATTGTATCTGTTTAGAGGAAGACTTGGATGCACCCCTCATCCAGTGTGGCTGATGTGCTTCTCAAAAGGGGACATCCAGAGGTGCAAGCGCGCTGATGTGAAGGCCATCACATAAACATGCGTTCTACTGCAGCACACCAGTGTGCTACCAGAAGTCTGACAAGAGGCCGGGAAGACATTCTTCCCGGAACCTTCAGAGAGAGCATGGCCTGACATACACTTTGATCTCAGACCTCCAGCCTCCGGACCCGTTTGGAGTAGTACGCCTGTTGTGGTGGCTCAGCAAGGAAGACACAGAGGCATTTTCATAGATGCAAACCCTGTCGGACCTCAGCAGAGGGAACCACTATCCTGGCAAGTGCCATACTGGACAGTGGAACCCTGAGTGTCTCCTCTCAGGGTTTTTATTGATACTTCAGCTCCTCAGGTGTTCTATTGATCCCACGTGCCGATCAAGAGCAATCAGACATCCCCTGTGTGAAGCCAACACCTGCGGACAATACAAAATACCAAGACCTCGGCAGTCCCTCAGTCAGTGCACAACATCACCATTTTAAACATAACTAAAAATAAACTTCTGTATCGCCCGTTAGAGTGCATATGCTCCTTTCTGGAGAGCCCCAGGCCTAGGAAACCAATGCACACTTGCTTCTCAGAGAGACTATTCCAGGAAGCCTGGGTAGGAACTGAGAAATCATGCCCCTCCTGTGCCCAGTCCCCTTCTCAGGGCCGAGTCAGACAGTCCCTCCTGTGCCCAGTGCTTCTGGAGGGAGAAGCCCCCAGCCCTATTTCTCATTCATATACTGAAGTCTGTACTACCAATGCTTCAGAATGTGACTGTATTTGCTGATGTATAATGTTCTTGTTCTTCTAGCAGAGTACCCAATAAAGGCAGCTTAAGGCAGGGACAATGTGCTTCAGCACGGAGTTTGAGAGTACAGTCCCTCAGTGGAAAAGCCATGGAAGCCAGAGTGGGAGGCAGCTGGTCATGGTGCCTCTGGAGTCAGGAAGGAGAGAGATGAACATCTGTGCTCAGCTCACTTTCTCTTGCTACGTAGCCCAGGACCCCAGTGTGTGGAACGGCGCCACCCATGTTTAGAATGGGCCTTCCCATCTCAATGGACCCTGCCTATAAATTCCCTCACAGATATGCCTTGAGTCTTGCCTCTTTGTTATTCTAGATCCTGTCAAGTTGACAATCGATACCAATCATCACACATACGTGTGATGAATCATCATTACAGTGGTAGTGAACTCAGGCCCTAACCCACTGTGGCTGTGTTCTGAAGAGAGGAGACAGGATATGGACACACATGGAGAAAGAACCAGGAGAAGACCCAGCAGGCAGGCACAGTCTATTGGCCAGTCAGGGAAGCCTGCCTGTCAACATCCCCACCTCAGTGCCCAATTTCAGGAAGAGTGTGAGAATCTACTGCTATTTTTCAGACCGCAGGCTGGGGGGGCTGTCTGACAGTCGTCCAGGAAGCCAACACCCAAAGCCACATGCCAAGTTCGGATGAGTACAAAGCAGAGAAGAGGCTCAGAACCCTGCCTAGGGAGAACTTACCAGAGGAAGTGGGGTCTGAAGTTTGGGGAACTTGTAGGACTGTGAGGGCCAAGTTCCCCTTTCCATCAACAACCCTGTTATGCACCATTGAGAATCCTGTCTCCAAACTTGCTCTCCCATAGAGACAGCTCACAGCAATGGAGATGGGACAAGGCCAGAGTACTTCTCCACACACAGGGTCCTTAGCAGAAGTGGGGTGGAGGGCGCCAGGTGATCACTGAAGACTTCTGGAATGTCCCCAGTCCTTGTGAATACTACAGGATAGGCTTCATTCCTTGATTCTAAACACAGCATGGTCCAACTGAAACCAGACTCCAGGAGGATCTCCAACTTTGCTCATGAAACTGAAATGTCAGCAGTACTGGACTCAGCCCAGCCCATTTCTGGTGTTGTGGGTCTCCAAGGTGGGGACTTCTGCAGACAACTGCACCCCCCCACACACGCACACCTGTCCCATTACATTTGGTATAATCCACTCAGCAGGTCTGAGCACCTGTAACTAATGCCAAAGGTCCCACCATAAGCAATGGCAACTTGTCTCTTCACCTAAGGATTTTTAATTGAAGGTGTGGAGAAAGGAGATCATCATAAGGACAGAACCTGAGATGGGGTGAGACCTATCTCTGATACACAGACACACATTCGCACACCTGTATACACAGGTTCTCTACACCCATACACACACACATACACAAACACACACTCACACTCACACACACACACACACACACAGGGCTCAAGCCAGTAAAGTTCACCCACCAATTAAAGACCTTTCTGTCCCTGCTTCCAATGCTTTGGGCTCTTCCACAGAAGAATCCTGGAGATGCCTAGCACCAGGTGCCTCTGTGGGGTGTTTTGCACTGACACAATGGAAACTAAGAGAAATCTTGGCAAATTTTAAAGAAAACACAGCTAATTGCCACTGGCATTCTCCCCAGTTGCACAAGCAAGCTCTGGGTCTAATGACATGCATTATTGTAATCAGCCTGCCAATCACACTGAAATATTTCATTTTTGACATAATTACAGTAGAATACCCACAACCCATCAATACTAGGATAAGGCAAGATTGATACCATGTTTCCAAATGAGACCTGACAGATCCACCAGAGCTTTTGTTCGGGAAGACAGGCAGGAGGGTCCAGGTGTCCCCTAAGCTTGGAGATGGAGAGAGAAACTGTCTGGAGTGCTTCTCACGGGAGGCAGGGAAGCAACCCCACGCGTGGAACCGTAGTGAGGAATTTTCAATTATGCAAGTCTCGAGTTATTTTTATGGTGCCACAAATTCAGACTGAAAGCCATAACCCTGGGCCTTTGTACTCTGTGGTACTGCGGGGAGAGGGCCTATTGTGAATGGCTCTTTTATGCTAATTTACCTCACTTTACTTGTTAGCGGCTTGCTGTAGATCCATTTTACCCACATGCACTAGTCTCACAAGGAAACATGCCAACGAGAAACTGTACTATTCGGACTTTCAACTTCCCTGGGTGGTGGATCCGCGACCCCATCCCCCACCTCTATCTCTAACCCCACCCTCCACTCCTACCCCAAGCCCCTACCTTTTATCTCTTTCTTTCTAGGTTGAACTTTGATGAAAGAGTCATCAAAGGAATGTGGAGCTCCAGACAAATTCTCAGACGGGTTGTCAGTGCGGGTTGAGTCCCTTTCGTGAGCCTCCTCTCCCCGACTTGGTAGGTCTTTGACTATGGAAAGAAGAACCCAGATGTGAGATGTCTTTCCCCCAACCCTCCTTCAGAATCTAATGAAGATGTAATTAATGTGGGGCATATTTGACTGCAGAGGGGCTCAGCTCAAAAGCAAAACTCTGAGCAGAGGGTCCAGGATGCAGGAGGGTGGGGATCAGCTGTGAAGATTAGAAGCAACCAGAAACTGAAGGGGGGCCACACGGGCAAAGCACCCTCCCTCTTCCCCACCAACAGGGCCATCGAAATTCCACTGGCCCACGGGGCAGACCTTATATGGACCAGCTCAGAGCCATGCGCATCGTATTCTCCAGAGTCCACAGAAACATTTGCCTTTCTTTCAAAATCTATTAGTTTATAGAAAATGTTTTTAGACACAATATTGACATATGTCTTTATACTAAAATGACTATTAAGTGAAATTTTATAATATTTAAAAATTGTTTATGGCTTGCGGAGAGAGTTCAGTTGGTAAAGTTTGCAGCACAAACATGGGGATCTGAGTTCAGGTAACCAGTTAGGTGTTGTGGTACACACTCATAACGCCTGCACTAGGGAGGAGGAGCCAGGCAGATGGGTGGGACTTGCTGGCCAATCAGCCTAGCCTATCAGAGAGCTCGGGTCTGGGAGAGACACTACCTTAAGTCATCTAGGTGGATGGTGTCTGAGTTATGAAAGTCAAGGCTGACCACTGTCTCCACACATGTGTACACGTTTCCCTGCACACACCTGAACACAACTATTACATATTAAAATATACATATCGTGAAGGGCACTGTCATAAGCATTTCTAAACGCACAATTCAGTGATGTCAAATGTGCCAGTGTGACTGGAATGGCCGGCTGGCGAGCCCCTGAGATCCACCTGTCTACACAGACCCCACCACCCAGTGCTGGAGTTACAGACAGGCAAGCACCCTGCCCCTTACTGAGACTGTTCCCATCAGCCCTGAGTTAGTCCCCTGTGGCCACTGTAGCAAATGACGACAAGCTGGGTGCATAAAGCAGCAGGAGTCCATCTTCCCACTGCACCAGGGCTGGGACTCTGAAGTTGGCACCGCTGTGTGGAGACAAAGGCTGTGTGAAGCATCTGCTTTATCACTCACCATGGTGCTTGTGGCATCCAGGCTTCCTTGACTTCTGACAGCACCCTTCGGTCTTTGCTTCCAGAGCTCCACTGCTTTCCCTTCTATGTGTGTCAAATCTCCCCTGCCCACTATGGCCCACTGAACAATCCCAAGTAATAAGCTTTCCTATTTTAATAAGAGAAGTTATCACATCTGCTAAGACCACACACACACACTCACAGAGAATGCACACACATACACACACATAGACTACACACACAGAATACACACAAAACACAGACACATATACACACAGAGAGTACACACACACATACACACAATATACATACATACACACACATAATATGCACACAAAGAATACACACAGAACACACACATATACACACAGAAAGAATACACACACATACACACAGAGAGAACACACACACAGAATATATACTCATACACACACACACACACACACACACACAACACACACAACACACACAAAAGACTGGGAAGTCAACACAAGTACCCAAGTGTGTCTTCTAGGCCTCCATCCCAGCTGTGACCATGATAATCACTGTCTGGTGTCTCCTATGCATCTCCTGAACTATGGCTACACTGGGGAGGATAATGAGAGAGAAGAAAGAGGGCAGAGGGGAAGGCCTCATCTCCAGGCCATCTGTGGACTCTCTCTTCACCTCAGCTTACAACCAACCTCACTCCCACCTTCTGGCTGACTCTTAGTAGTCTGTAAGGGCCTCCTTGCTTGGGATCCTTCTAGAAAGCCTCCTTAGAGTCACATGTAAGTTCTAGACCCCAAGATATAATCGCTGCTTTGCTTCTTAACTGTCTGCTTGCTTTGGCTACAGTCACTAACTTCTGTCCCTTCCTGCTTCTCTTCTACACAACTGCATCTCTGTCCCCTCTTTGGCCAAATCCCCAACCAAATTAGGATCAGCTTCTTCTTCTTCTTTTTCTTTCTTTAAGAGAATGAGATATATTTTACCTTAAAATTATGTGCGTGTGTATGCCTCTACGTGTGGGAATATGCACTACATACATAAAGGTTCCCATGGAGACCAGCAGAAGGTGTTGGGTCCCCTAGACCTGGAGTTACAGGTGGTTGTGAGCCATCTGCTGTGGGTGCTGGGAATCGAACTCAGATCCTCTGGAAGAGCAGAACATGCTCTTAACTGCTGAGCTGTCTCTCCAACTCTCAGTTTTTCTTTCTTAATTACGTTCTTTATGATTTGTGTGTGAAGGAAGGGCAGATAGTAAACTTCTCAGGGTTTTTAGCCCAGGCAGTATCTAGTACAAACCAGTTGTTCCTGAGCATCTATGTGGGACTGGTTTCCAGAATCTCTGTGGATATTCACAGCCCTTGTTTAAACAGACATGGTACCTCTCACATTCTCCTGCAAACTCAAAGCCACCTATCAGTTGCTCACAGTGCCTCACACAACGTCAAAGCCATGTTGGTAGTTATTACACTGTACTGTTCAGGGACTCATAACCAAAATTTAAAAAGCCGTGCCTGTTCAATAAAGACACAACTGTACTATTTTTCAAATATTTTTCCATCCATAGATGTGACGCTCAAGGATACAGTATTGCCCTTACTCCACTCAGCTGTTAGACTAAGAAGGGACTAGAGTCAAGAAGTCAAGGGTTGGGTGTGGCTGGGCTCTGTATAAACTTAATAACAAAACCAGGCAATCAGATCACAGGCAGAAGCTTGCAAAACCCTACACTATAATCTAGTCTATAGCTGGACATTTTGTCATACCATTTCTCCTGTGAAAAATATGTGAAGGATCAAGAGTTCACAGTCATCCTTGGCTACATAGGGCTTTTGAGCCCAACCCAGGCTATGAGAGACTTTGTCTCAAAGGACAAGAAAGAGAAACACCCCTTGCTATGGTCCAGCTACCCTGTGACACCCTCGCCCGTATATTGAAGCTCCCAATATAATTAAATTGGATATAGAGCCTTGGGAGGGGATTAGATCAGGAGGGCAGAGCCCTTGTGAATAGGACCAATGACCTTATAAAAGGAGTAACAGAGAACCTCTTGGTTCCTCTACCCCATGAGAACAAGACAATTCTACACAATAACCACAAAGCGGGCCTTCACGGGACACGAGACGTCCTCCCTTGGTGATCTCCCTTCTGTCATACGGGGTACCCAAACCGAGGAGTGACAGCCCTTCAAGTCTACAGATCAGTCTTGGAACCCCGTCTACTGCACATGACAAGACATCTCTGTCGGGGGGCGGGGGGAGGGGTTCTGGGGACATGCAGATTGGCAATTGCTCCTGTCTGTGCAACAGTAAGAAAAGTCATTCTTGTTGATGATAGGAAGGTATGCTTAAGTGATGTTCTGTAGGAGGGTTAGTGCTATTGCCTCTGAAAGAGAATCAGAACGTCTAGATTGAAGCCAAGTGAGTCACAACCGGATTCTCAGTGAAAGGCGGGGGTGGGGTGGGGGGGGACGGACCACAAAATAGAGCATCTGAACAATACATAACAATATTAGCGGGAAAAGAAACGTGAGTGCATTAAATTCTTTTATTAGCACCCAGGGCCATAGAGTATGTCTTTAAATTTCCAGGGGTATGTTCTTTCTGGGTGGGAGGAGCTGAACACCGAGGTGAGAAGCCTGGACACCGAGATAAAGATGGAGGAACGGTTGGCAGGAGGCTGTTGTGTGCTGTTAACGAAAACCAAATGGGAAGCGGGGAAATGTTTCACGCAGATAAAAGTTTACTTTCTTTTTTTTATAATTTATTTTTAATTGTCTTTGTGTGCATCGGTGTGAGGGTGTCAGACCCCCCTGGAGCTGCAGTTACAGACAGTTGGGAGCTGCCATGTGGGTGCTGGGATTCCAACCTGAATCCTCTGGAAGAGCAGCCGGTGCTCTTAACCTCAGAACCATCTCTCCAGCCCCAAAAGTTTCCTTCCTAAGATGGGACAGCCAGGAAACTGTTGCATGTGCAAATCATGATTGAAAATTTTTAATAAAAATGGTAGTAAAGCAGGAGATTTTATATAAACTTACAAGAGTAGTCTTTTAATATTTATTCTTCAAACGAATGCGTCAAGGACCTAGAAAAGTAGAGGGAGACTTCCACAGCACAGCCAAACAAACACGTTTGATATAAACAGGAGCACAAGTCACAGAGAAAAGCTAACTGAAATTAAGACGTGAACAATAAAGGGAGTGTTACATCATGAGCAATGCTTTTCAGGCAAAATCAAATCATGAGGAAAACCGGTAGTCATAAACCCTCTAGTCGGAATAAGGAAGATTGAAACTAAACCAAGCATTTAACTCCAGGGAGTGGAAAGGCGGGAGAAACAAGAAGCATAGAGAGACAGAAGAGATTGGTAAACAAAAGCAGCAGTTGAACAAACGTGTGACTGTCAGTAAAAAGGGAAGCCTGGGCCTCAGAAAGTAGCCACCCTTTAGGAGTGCATTCTTCATCAACTCATGGAAGAATTCTGAGCCATCCTTTAGATGTCAATGTGGTTCAGCCCTTATGGAGACTGAAGGAGGAGCTGAGAGGGGTCAAAAACAGGCAAGTGAAACCTATGTGCAAATGATGTACAGTGAGTGGTGTGTGCATGTGGTGTGTGTGTGTGTGTGTGTGTGTGTGTGTTACATAAAGTATACACAGAGTCCCCAGCTGGGCTAGTTTGGCATCCTGAGAAAGAATGTTTGGCTTTTCCCCCAGAGGATAGAACCATGGAGACACCTGGGAAGAACCTCGCAAGCAGAGGAACCAGAAAGTGTGAATGTTCCAGCCTAGCTAGTGTGTTTGCAAAAGAGACAAAGGAAGTCTGGAGAGGTGACTCAGTGGTTAAGAGCACTAGCTGTCCTTGCAGAGGGTCTGGGTGCAATTCCCAGCTCCCACATGGCTGTTAACAAACATCTCTAACTCCAGTTCCAGGGGATCTGATGCCCTCTCCTGGCCTCCTTGAGTACTGCATGCACTTGGTGCACAGATACACATGTAGGCAAAACACATACATAAAATAAATTTTTTTCTAAAAGGAGAGAAATCTAGGCACTGATGAAGGAGGACCAGGGGAAGAAGGAGGCAGGAGGAGGGAGAAAGCATGACAGAAATGAAAGAGAAGGGCTGGGGATGTAGCTCAGATGGTAGAGGGCTTGCTTAGCATCCAGGAAGCCCTGCGTTGTCACTGTGACCACATAAACTAGGAACAGGACATTTGCCTGCAGTCCTAGCACTTAGGAGGAAGAGGCAGGAGGATCCAAGTGCAAGGTCATTCCTGTCAATTTAACAAGTTCAAGACCAGCCTTGGCCGTACGAGACCCTGCTGAGAAGGAAGGAAAGGGCACAAAGTCTCAGGCTGATCGTTACAGGCATTGTAAAAGTATAGCTTGTGTCATTATGCATAGGTTCAGAGGTCATAGTGAACCACAGAGGGAGCAGCTCAGACCAAAGAAAGCTTCCCAACAAGTCACTGCCCAGAGCTGCCACATGCCAACCCTGCACCTCAGACCTAGGTTCCTCGACTTTTTGGAGCTGCTGGGCGGACTTGCTTCCAGCTGCCTCCCCACCAGGCCCACTTCCAGGCAGCAGACTCAGGGGAGAAGAAGAATGTGCCCACATTCCCAGGCCCGTGCCAGAGTGGTGCCCACACATCACGGGTCTCTGCAGTCCGAGTCCTGGAATCTCTCACAGCCTGAACTTGGAAACTTGACCTCATGTAGTCATCAGAGAAATGAGTTAGGACAAATGTCTCATTCCAAGCGTTTGTAACCACCTACAAGCCTGGGGCTCTCTGATCTCAGAAAGACAACCTGTTTGTGTACAATTAGCACCCGCCACCACGCTAGCCAAAGCTATAGCCTTAGAAACAGTCACCATGCCAGATGGCTTCAAGAACAAATCCTCCCAACCAAACTCTCAAAAAAGAGTTGCAGATATAGGAGCTGTGACAGAACTCATGGGAGGACAGATAGTTCCCAGCTCACCCTGTCAGGTTAGCACAACCCTGATGTGAAGAAAGCAGGGAGAAATCTGCGCGTACACCACACTAACACACATGGGTGCACGTCCTAAAGAAACTGTGCCCCACGTCTGCTAAGAGAACCAAGCAACATGGAGCAGAGTCTAGACTCAAAATGTGGCTCAGCTCCTGAGGGTGCCCACTCCATCCACAGATCAAAGAGAAGAGCGCGTGTTTACATCTAAAGGCAGTCTGGAAAGATGGAGTCCCCAGTCTCAGGCTTAAAAGAAACCAAGCTCCTTCTGTTAGTTACCTCTCTCGTTGCTTCGGACAAATCCCTGTCAAAAAGTCATTTAAGAGAGGAAGTGTTTGTTTTGACTTGTGATTTAAGAGGGTGTACAGTACGAGTCCATAGCGGCTGGCAAGATGTGAAGGGGCTTGCGGCTACCAGCCAGAGTTTGCTCACATCTGGGTGGATCAGAAAAGCAGATTGCAGAAGAAACAGGGAAGACTCAAACCCTCAGGACCAACCCCAGGCACCCACTTCCTCCAGCTAGACTCTGACCCCTAAAGGTCATAGGACTTCCTCAGAGAACCAAGTGTTCAAACACATGTGGAGAATAGTTCACACTCACGGCGACAGCTATTGTTAATCAGAAATGAAAGGGAATTGAGTTGATAATTAAGTTGAATGTGATGACTTGCTAGAGTTTTCTTACTTTCCCCTTTGTTCTTTTATAGTTCGACCCACCCCCCTCCCACCCACTACCCACTCTCCCCTACTACCTCTCCCTACCCAGTATTAGCTGGGTTTCTGGCCACTGGGTTAGAAACTACTTCTCCAAGCCTTATGTGGATCTGGAGACTATCAGGGGATTAAGTTCCAGCCAATGGGTAGTGAGCAGAGTTGATACCTACACTAGTCTTAGTATTGCTTCAGAGGGAAGCTGTTTGCAACAGACTTTTAGCTGCAGTGCTGGCTCTGCTGCTTAGGGAGCTGTCAGTGTGAACTCTTACACAGAGGGAAATGAGCTTCATCCTGCTTAAGCCAGTATGTTTTGGAGTCTCTTAGTCATCCTGTATGGTCTATGCCTTAACTCTACGCTAATACAATTGTCGTCAGAAGGGGTCACTGATATTGTTTCTTTCAGCAAGTTATGAACCCTCAGGACACAAGCTTTCCTCTTCATTGGTCAGACGTGACTGTCCGTGTTGGACAGTGGTTCTCAATCTGCTGAGACCCTTTAATACAGTTCCTCATGTCATGGTGACCCCCAACCAAAAAATTATTTTCATTGTTACTTTATATCTATAATTTTGCTATTGTTATGAATCATACTGTAAATATCTGATATGCAGGTGAAATGACCCCCCAAAGAGGTCACGGCCCACAGGTTGAGAACCGCTGATTGGAGTTGCTCCATCACTGTGGCCAGCACCAGAAAAAAAAAAAAAAAAACATAAAGGAGGGAAGATATATTTTTGCTCACAGTGTCAGAGGTTTCACTTCATGGTTGGTTGACTCCCTGGGGAAGAACACTAAACCAGGAGCATGTGGGAAAGTAAAGCTTCCCACCTCTTAGTGGCCAGGAACAAGCCACATTCCTCAAAGATACCCCTAGAGACCCAACTCCTCAAACGAGACCTTGCCTTCCCAGTCTGCACGTCTCTCATTAATCCCTTCTGGTTACGACTCTGTCGATCCGTGGAGGTCTCTGACCCTCACAATCTAATCACTTCCAACAAGTCCAACAGTTGGCAGTAGTCACTGACACCTGAGCCTTTAGGACACAGCTCAGATTCAAACTGCAGCACTGCCTGTCCTCGGCAAGACATAAAGCCAGAACAGAAAACAACCTATAAGAAAGACATTAATTAAAATTTCCATTGTGTGTAAGCAGTATGATCATTTGATTTCCTACTGAAATAAATAGGAATAAAGGTATCAGTGAAGTGGTTGGAATACACACTCACACATACACACACGTACACACACACTCACAAACATTGACAAACACACACACACAGCTTTCTTATACTTACAATGACCAATTAGAAAATGCGATGGTAAAAAGGTTATATTCACCAGAAGCCGAACAACTACAGCTAACAGACAGACATGCAGAAGTGGATACCATGAGAAATGTGTGTGTCAAGTTTGAAAAACACTAAACTGTCTCTAGAAGCTTCTGTGCTCCACTACAGAAAGCTTGCGTTCCTATACTTAAACACTAAAGGTTAAAGTAGTTTAGATCAAAAGAAGAAATAGGTGACAATTCTCGTACAGACGGCAATTTTGCAGTGGGCCTGGTGGCCCTTGTGAAATGGTGGCATACTCTGCTCAGGAAGTGTCCTTGGGACAACTCTCTCTCTCCACTAGAAATAATTTTCAATCCTTATGGCATATTTGTTTGCTATTTTCATATCTATGACAAATACCCGAGGTAAACAACTTAAGGAGAAGAATTACTCATTTTAGCTCACGGTTTTAGAGGTTTCCATCCCTAGTCCTTGCTCCATACACGCTGAGCCTGTGGTGAGGCAGAAAATGATCACGGAGGGAGCACACGGTAGAGAGAGCAGAATGGACAGCGACAAAAAGGCACATTCCCTAAAGACAAGCCCGCCTTGTGGCCCACCTCCCCAGCTGGGCTCCGTCTTTCATAGTACTGTCTCAGCTTTTGACCTCATCAGTGGATTAGCTGATCTAATTGAAGCATCCTCATGGCTATACCCAGCAATGTGCTTTCCTAGTCTGCTAGGTGTTTTTCAATCCAACCAAGTCAGTGACTGTCATTCCCCCATCATGTATATGCAAAGGATTCTGGTTAAACCAAAGACATAGGCGTAAAGGTCTAACCAAGTGCCAAGTCCGCAAACCCTTCTAAGACAGATACAAAACACGGAAGCCATGAGGTGGACAGTCTCAGCCACTCCTCTGCTCCAGCCACACAGGTTCCTTAGCTGTTTCTGGACATTCCAAGCATGCCTTCACCTCAAGCATATTGTCCCCGCTCCCCTCCGCTCCTCTGTATCTGTGAAGTTCTTGCCCTAGATTCTTGTTGCAATGTTTTCTTATTAACGAGGCTCTTCCTGGCCCTTATAGACAAGCTCAGATGGTAGCCAGCCTCTATTGTGTGTCTGTGCTGAGGCATACCCTACAGCAGTGGTTCTCAACCTTCCTGATGCTGCCACTCCTTAATACAGTTCTTAATATTGCGGTGACCCCCCCAACCATAAAATTATTTCATTGCTACTTCATAACTGCGATTTTGCTACTGTTATTAATTGTAATGTAAATATCTGATATGCAGATGGTCTTAGGCGACTCCTGTGAAAGGATCATTTGACCTCCAAAAGAGGTATGACCCACAGGTTGAGAACCGCTCCCCTACAGGCATGCCGTAGTAGGCACTCTCTAGCTGGAAAAAGCTGACAGATTAGCTTATCTAACAACCCATCCAGGTTCCAAGGCTTCTCTGATATTGTGTTTGAATGCTTCCAATTCCAGAGAGACTGTCATGTTCTAGAAGGGTCTGTTCTTTCAATCTTTCCCCCAGCTCACCCTCCTTTCACTCATCCACCCACCCACCCACACACCAACAACCCACTCATCCTTTCATTTCCCCATCCATCATATCCCACACAATCATCCCTCCCTCCCTCCACCCAGCCCTCCACTACCCAGATCTGTCTATCCAATCTTTACCCACAGCACCATGGCACTGACGTCCGTAGGGGAACGGGAATGTCTGTGCACCACGCACAGGGCTGAGGCTTTGGAACTTAGCATATCTTGGTCGGGTTGTCAGGGAAGTCAGTCTCGTGAGTGGAAACAAATAACAGCACGCTGTGACAAGAAGGATCACGGCGTTCCTTTCAAATTTCTGTGCAAGAGAGGATGTGATGGCATCTGGGGGTGTCAGAGTTCATCCCAACAGGGGTGGCATGATGCAGTTGGAGCAGAGAGGAGTGGAAGGGTGTCGCAGCCAGAGGAGATAGAAAATTGAATACAAACGTGCACACACAGCACGTTCAGAACACAGGATGGTGGAGTTGGGGGGCTGGGGGTAGAAGAGTGGGGCAAGAGAAAGACTCAGACAGAGGGCCTGACAAAGTGTCAAGAGATGAAACTGACAGGCCATGCGGACCCCATGACGCTGAGGTTCTGGTGAACATCACCCTCTAGAATTTTCTGTACAAAATATGCAAAGAATCCCCATGATGTTCTTACATTAATCTGTGCTGCTGGCTTGGGCTTAGATGCAGCTTTGCAGAATATATTTTTTAAAGTTTCATTACGCCACTGTACATCAAAATAGGCCAATATAAATTATAATACGGTCATGCCAGGAGGACTTGCAAACACAATATTTTAAGTTTATTTTGCATTCCAAGACCCATAAAAATTATTCCGAATGGCTGTTTGCTTTTTGAAGCCAAATGAAAAGGTATTTGCAATTTGATTATTAACAAATCAAATCACTGATAGGATATTGGATTCGGTACATCTCGGACTGACTGAGAGCAAAAAATCCTCAGTGGTCCATTACATAGCATAGCTGCTTTATTGCTTCCATGTGTCATTAAGTATAAGCCCCGCAGCCAGCTCCAATTTTATTTAGATTTATTTTAACCTTTTCCTTGCTCCGAGGATTTTTCTCTAGGTCTTTCCCAGGCATTGGAGTTGTTGGGTTTTTTTTTTCCCCTCACCAATGGTGTTACGGATAGGACCAGTTAAATAGTTCATTAAGTGGATAGAACATGGGTAGATGGCTCAGTGGTTGAATACGTAGATGGATGGATGGATGGATGGATGGATGGATGGATGGATGGGTGGATGGGTGGATGGGTGGATGGGTGGATGGGTGGATGGGTGAATGATGGATGAATAGACAGATGGATGGATGGGTGGATGGGTGGATGGATGGGTGGATGGGTGAATGATGGATGAATAGACAGATGGATGGATGGATGGGTGGATGGATGGATGAATAGACAGACGGATGGATGGATGGATGGATGATGGATGGATGGGTGGATGGATGGATAGATAGATGGACAGGTGGGTGGATGAATGATAGATGGATGGATAGATGGATAATAGATGGTAGATAGATATGTGGATGAATAGGTATGTAGATAGATGGATAAATGGATGGTGGAAGGGTAGATGGATGGTGGATATATGGGTTGATGGATGGATGATGGATGGATGGATGAGTGGGTGGATGGAAAGAATTATTCTCACACTGATGAGATACCAATTACTTTATTTGCACTGAAGAATTAAAAGTCAAGTTTAAGAATTAAGTAGCTTTTATCATGGAAAGAAGTTCTGGTCTTCTGAATTCCAATACTCAGTTTTTCTTTTAAATTTAATTTTTGTTTTGCTTTGGGGATGATTTCTCACGTAGTGCAACCAGACCTGGAAGTCACTGTGTAGCCAATGATGACCCTGAACTTTTGATCCTTCTGCCTTCCCATTCCAGCTGCTGAGATTATAGGCATATGTCTCCATATTTGGTTTATGTGGTGCTTGGGATCAAACCCAGGACTTTGCACACGCTAGGCAAGTAGTCTACCAACTGAGGTATGTCCCAGTAGACAGACATACTGTGCGTCTCAGCGGCTTGGTAACATTTCCTGATTTGACACGGTGAGAAGGCAGCGAAGGAGCATCCTGTGTCCCTCATTAGTGTCTGATCTTTTGACACTATGACACAGCATTGTCATCTACACGCAGAGGGGGGTGGGGAGGAAGGAGGGAGGGAGGGAGAGAGAATCACAAAATAATCTCATAATGTTTTAAGGAAATTGACAGCTTTGCACTGGACCATGCTCATAGCTATCCTGGATTGTGTGCAGCCCGTGCACGAGGCGCACCCATACCAGCCACAGTGTACCTAAAGTCACTTGGTGAACTTGGGCATCACTCCTGCACAAGTCATGGCTTCAGCTTCGAAGCACCCATTTCAGAAAGGATGCCTAAGGGAGCTGCGTATTACCAAAGTGGGCAAATACATGTGTATTCCTGCGACCCTGTGCACGAAGTGTATCTTTCCTCTGTGTAGATGACAATGCTGTGTCATAATATCAGAAGACTGGACACTACTGAGGGGAACAGGATGCTCCTTTGCTGCCTTCTCACTGTGCCAAATCAGGAAACGTTACCAAGCCGCCGAGAGGCACAGCGTGTCGGTCTACTGGTGTCAGAGACAGGGGTGGCACAGTGCAGAAAGTCTAGGGGGTGACCACCAGAGAAAGATAGTTTAGGAAAGACACCAGCACTAAAGAGAGGGAGACATGAGAAAGCAAACAAGACCAGCGGATGGTATTTGAGCTTCAGATCCAGCCATGTTGGAAACTAGCCCTCCCTGGACTTCTGTGGTCAGCTACTGCTACATCTCATACATTCTCAAAATTTCTTGGCTTAAAACAGTAATTTCTGGGTTGTGGAGATGGCTGAGTGGTTGAAGTCCTTGCCGCATACAGGTGAGCATTGTAGCTCAGGTGCTGGGTGGGCGCTGTGGCTGCCTGTGGTTCCAGTGGAGACCAGTGAAAGCCCAGCAAGATGGCTAGCTAGACCAATCAAATCGATAAACTCGGGGCGCAGTGAGACGCCCTGCATCAATGAGTAGGGTAGGGAGTGATTGAGGAAGACTGCGTATGCCAAACTCAGGCTTCCACATGCACCTGCACACATGTGAACACACACATCATAAAAGGCAGTAATTTACCTTCATGGTTCTATGGGCCGACCAACTCAGACAGGGGTTTTATTTTTTATATACTTTTTTTTTTCTTTCTAGTAATGTGGTTCTTGTTTGGAGCCTCTGATGCCGCTGTGTTTCACTGTCAGCTGAGTGGGTTTGTAAGGCGCCATCACACATGTGTGTCTGCTGGTGGCGTTAGCCTAGCTGGACCAGATGGGGCCTAGTGAGATACTTCTCTCCATGTAGCCTCTCTACAGGAAATGTGGGCGTCTCATAATAGCTGGGCTTCTTATGTAGTGCCTGGCTTTACAAAGGAAGGTGGAAGCTGCTGTGCTCAGGCCTAGCCCCGAAGGAATGCAGCATCATGGGTCACCAGTGGATGGTCAGCTTCTCCCATCTGTGAACATCATAGGTGTGATGCCACTCAGTATATTTCCCATAATGCCCGTAGTCACTTACAACCCCAGATAATATTGAGGCCAGCCTACACCAGGACACCATCTGCTCTGCCCTTACACATGCTTCCATTCCAACCTGCCAAGCCAGCTTCAAACACCCTTCTCAGTGTACTTCCCTCAACGTCCCTCTCCTAGTCAGAGGCCATCCCTGCCTGAATGCCACAGCTCTGGTGTCAACTGACAGAAAGAGCTGGGTAGACTCCAAGTCATTACATAGAGTCAACGCTCTACTTTAACAACTTGAGGCCCAGCGAGGCCTCTCAGTGAGTCACCGAACTTCAGGAAAGCACCATAGTGCCCATCACATCGAGTAACGGGGACTGTGCATCCATGCTGTCTGCACTGACCATGAACTCCTGGGCCCCTCTGCATCCCTGGCCCTTTTGCCCAGAGCTTGTGCAGGCCAGGGCAGGCTTTCAGACCCTGGCAGCTGATGCTAATTTTACCATGGGGATTTCCCAGGCCTGCTCTGCTCTAAGCCAAAGTCCAGTCCCTGAAGAGTCATCCCTCTGCCTGATAAAACAGCATGGACAGGAAGGATAAGGAAAAGCCGTAGGAACTGGTCATGCTCCTATGGTCATGCATGTGCCACGAACGCCTTGAATCCCAGCACTCAGGAGGCAGGGGCAGGCAGATAGATCTCTGTGGGTTCGAGGCCAGCCTGGTCTACATAGTTAGACTCTGTCCCCAAAATAAATTAATTTAATTTAATTAATTTGATTTAAAGAGAGAGAGAGAGAAAAGAAAAAGGCATACGAAGGAATATAAAGGCAGCCTGGGGTCTCGATCAGGAGCAGGCTTGGGTTCCGCCAATCTGCTCCGTGAGGACAGATGTAATGGAGACGCCTCCAGCAGAGTGAGTGGCTTTGGAGTTATGATGCAGGCATAGGCCTTTGAGGACAAGTGGAGCCCAGAACAAGTATCCAGATCCTAGTGTGCTGACGGGGTGGTGAGGAAAAGACAGGAACTGTCCAAAACAGCCTTCCACCCCTGCCTTCCTGCCCTTGCCCACTCCCACAATGCTCCCCCAAACCACAGGGTGAGCACCCCCACCAAAAATCATCCATCACAGTCCAGGGCTGTGAGAGATTAGGCTTCTCAGACTCCCTTCCTCAGCCCCATCCCCCAATATTAGCCCCAAGTGGGGGAAGAGACATGACTAATTGTGCCCACAGTTGCCTCCTGGCATGGACAATTAGCCACCTGCATCTAATTCTGAGGGACCCAGAGGCTAATTGCATCTGCCAGACCTCACGGCTCTATGTGTATGTGTGAGTGTGAGTGTGTGTGTGTGTGTGTGCGCGCGCGCGCGCACGCGTACACGCACGTGCCTTCCCTCACCAGTGGGCACCAGAGCTGAAAAGGTGTGTGCATTTAACATCTGCTAAGAGCCTGCTGGCCCCTGAACATAAAGGGACCAGGCCACGACATTGTCCTCCCCAGAGGAAGAGGGACAAAGAGGTGTCCATTCACTACCAAATGAGCAAAGCACAGCTTCTCTCTGAGTCACTGAGGAGGGGGGGGTTCACTTCCGGTTCTGGGCAGCTACTGTGATCAGAGCTGCTTGCTCAGACTTCCAGTCTCTCCTCCACCCCCACCTCTTCCTTCTGTGGAGCTCTGCTTTAATGTAGCAATGTTGGACTATGTGTCTCCCTCCCCCAGCTCAGGCATGGGCACACAGAAGATTTCCGGATGATAGCGTATGCAGGTGGGTGAAGGAAGGAGGAATGGTGCCCCTTCCTCCAGAAGGGCATTGGTGGCTTTTGCTTTATGAAGTACTCTGGGGCACTTTCATCTCACTCCCATCCTGGCCCAGCAGCAAGGAGCTTGCAAAGATGCCAAACAAGGGGTTTGCTTCTGTGCTAGGCCTGGATCATTCTCTGCTTCTGCCTACTTTGACCCAAGCCCAGCATAGATTCTGACTTTGGCTTCCTTTCCTCTTCCACAACAGTCAACTCTCTGTGGCTGCTGAGGACTTTGACACTATCTGGAATCTCCTGCTGGGACTTCATTTCTCAGCCCCACTCTACTGCCTGTCAACTTACATGCTTCAGGAAGCATGCCTACGGACTTACCTCCCAGACCGGGAAAACTAGCTCCTCTCAGCTACGTGCCTGACTCTCCACCCAATGCCACTGTCCTCTCCTACAGAGACCCCGGCCTAATGTGGCCTGCTGGTCTGTAGAGGAGTCTGCCCTAATTGCAGGGAAGTGGTTGTTGAAGTCAGCGTAGGCATCTGCTATGTTAAACTCTCAAGTCACCGTGGCCTCCTGCTACAGCATGCTACACAATCCAACATGGGTGAAGTCACTCTGGTCTGTGCATTCCTTCATTCACCCCTCCATTGCCCCATTGGCTCTGGAGGTGGATGAAGGAAAAGAGAGTCGGGGGGATTGCAGGATGGGTTTCCATGGCCATGTATGATGAGCACCCTGTATATCATCTTCCCCATATCCCATTGGTCAGAACTCAGTCATATGGCATCCCTTAACTACAAGGGAGCCTGGGGTTTGTAGTCCACACATGCACAGGGGTGTGTGTGATTTGTTTGGTGAACGATGAGCTAGCACTCGCCACTTCCTGTCTAGAACCTTGACACAAAACAAACAAGTGATTAGGTCTTTCCTCCGTGCCACCGTCAGGATGTGATGTGTTTTCCGAGGGCTCATGTCTTGGAAGCCTTGGTCCCCGGTGTGGTGATAGAATCTTTAATCTTTGGAGCCTGATGAGATCCTTATGTCCTAGGAGCCCTGCCTTGGAAGGGGTTAGGGATCCTCTCAGGAGACAATGGAATAGCTCCCAAAAGAACTTATTGTTAGAAGCCTGAATGTGACCTCTGATTTTCTCTCTGGCTTCCTGTTTTGAGATGGGATCACTTCCTCCCATACATATTCCAGCCAAGGTAACCCCATCTCACCAGATGCACATCGACGCAGCCACACATGCCCTTGAGCCCCAAGAACTTTTCTTGGCCCTGTATCTGTTATCTTTCGCTGTTATGACAACATGTCTGATGAAAGCAAGTAAAGGGAGGAAGGGTTTATTCTGGCTCACAGTTAGAAGGCACACAGTCCATCATGGGCGGAAAGTCACAGTGGGAATGTGAGGAGCTGGTCACATTGTGTCCACAGTCAGGCTGGTGTTCAGTTTGCTTTCTCCTCCTTATGTAGTCTAGAGCCCCATCCCATGGGCTCACCTTGCCTGTGTCTTCCCTTCTCAGTTACAACTCTCTGGAAATGCCCTCACAGACGCAGGCATGTATTTCCACGGTGACTCTGAATTCCATCTAGTTAACAATGCAGATGAAACACCGCAGGTCCCAAAAGGGCAGAAAACACATCCCTTCTGCTTCCTTGGGATTCCTGTCCCAGTTGTGGGACTTGCTTTAGCTCATGGGACATTAGTAGTGGTACCGGCTAACAAGTGTGCTTTTCCCTCTGTTGGTTAAAGAACTGAGAGATGGGAAAGCACCTCGGTGCAAAGCCAAAGTGTCTGTTGGCAAAGTGCACTGACCCCTCTGGTAGAGAAGGGCTCCTGGAGCAGAGGAGACTGATGACTTCGGAGGGGGGGGGTCCTGAGTTTTTACTGGGTTTGAATACCCACCCTGGTAATTTTCTTCCTCCCTCTATTGGTCATAAGGTACATGACTCCCAACTAGTATGGGATTGAGTACCCTGTTTCTGTCCACAGACATAGAAATAGCTGCTGGTTGGTTGGAGATCTGTTACTAACCAGAGTGGAACCCTGTTCCCCTTTTTGGTATTGTGAACCACCCTCAACAAAAAGAAAGAAAAGGGAGGCTTAATGGAGAAAGAGAAAGTTAAGGTAGAAAAGGGAAAATGTATCCCCCTTCCTCCTTCCATCTCCTCCAGCCCTGGCCCACGGCCTCTGCAGGCACAGCAGAGCGGGAGGGTGGACAGCACCAGAGCACTGGGGTTCCCTGACCTCTCCACCTAAGCCATTTCATAAAGCGCTTCCAGCCAGGGGCTGCCTCCTCTTCAGCCAGGCAACACTCAAAACAGAAACTACGATCTCGCCACGACTTACACAATCTTGTTCTCACAAAAAGGGCGGCAGCACATCAAGCAAGTAAGCCTGGCCGGTGCTCTCCTGCTCATACAACTAAAGAGTAACTGCAGGCAGCATCTCGCAAACTTATCTGGCCAAGGTGTGTTATTTAAACGATACTGTTTTGTCGGGGTGCCAACAGAAGCTCACACGGTGTCATTTAAATGGAAGGAGACAGCAAAAAAAAAGAAGTCTCATAGTAGAATTAATTGCTGTGGGAAGTGATCAAAATTTGATCCATACGCTTAATAAAAAGTAAACATTGAATAATTGCACCAATAAATGCTAAAATTACAAGATAAATGGCGTAACAGAGATAGGCAATTGTCAACTAGAAAGCACACATCTTGGCAGTGGGTAGGAGAAATGCACAGCCTGTTGCGGGCTGTCGTGCTTCCTGCAGAGGCTGATGTGTCATGTGATTTCCCACTACTGCCATCAGGTTCGGGAGACCCTTTCCCAAAGAGGCAATGACGTATGAGATGAGAAGTTACTCCAAGCTGCGCACGTCCCACTCCCCACCACTGCCCTAAGCCCTACAGCCAAGCTCTACAACCAGGGCTATTTTATGGACAAGAAGCCCATTAAAGAGCTCAAGTGTGTGGAGGAGATAGCCCAGTGGGTAAAGCGCCTGCCATGCAAGCATGAGGAACTGAGTTCGACCCCCGGCATCCTGGTAAAAAGTAGGGCATGGTGCTACGTGCTGGTAATGCTGGGGTTGAGGAGGGAGACAGGAGGACTCCTAGAGCTGGCTGACCAGCCTTGCCAACTAGGGAAGTTGCAGACCAATGAGAGACCCTGTTTCAGAAAAACAAGATGGACATCACCTAAAGAACAACACCTAAGCTCGTCCACTGGCGTCCCTACACTCATACACACATGCCTAAATGCACATATGCATGTGTGTGTACACACGTGCACACACAGGCAGATCAAGTCATCTCTTGAGTCACCTGGGACCTGGGGGCTGTGGCTCCAGAGCCCACACCCCTGTTCTACCTCTCGTGCTCTGTCATTAGTGCTATAAAGATGTTTGTTATTTTTCTGACGTAGATGACACACATCATCAGCTTCGATTGTTTCCCTCCCTTGGAACACTGGTGAGCTTCTCCTAGAGGCTTTGTGTGTCTCAGAACCGAGTTTGGCAAATGGCATTTGAGAGACAGGTACAAATTCTATTCAGCGCTGCCATCAGCTATTCTAAACCACGTATTGATTGACTTAATCACTCCCCTCCCCCTACCTTCTTTTCCAAAAGGACAACTTACAATTAACACACACACACACACACACACACACACACACACACACACACACGGTTCACTTACATCAAGCTGGGAGGGCGATGACAAAATCTCCAGGTAATGCAACAGAATCAAGTCCTACATTCTTCCCTGCGCTCCCTCCCACCAGAGTCCGCAGGCAGAGATGGCAGGCCATTGCGTTCTTACTCTCTGGAGCTGGAATCCAAGCGGATGTCAGGAGAACCAAATTTTCTTGGCCCAGCGCCCTAGAATGCATTTGAAATAGGGACATCTGCAAAAGTGGCATTGAGCAGGGTAACGAGTTATATCCCCAATAGTCACTGGATAAAGCAATACTGGGATATTCCTGGGGTGACTCTTAGGCACCCTGTGTGACCTCCGCTAAGGACATGTATTAAAGTCCCAATGGGGCAGATATGGGGGATGGTGATAAGAGTCCACAGGAGTGAGGCTGCACTTCAGGCGACCTCCAAACCTCCTCACTCGGACAGAGCTCTCTCCCAGGCCTCTCTTAGGGAGGAGGGCCGGGGGGCATCCACAAGCTTTGGCCCAGTCACTAACCTGCATCACCGTCCTCTGCCACACAGTGACCGTCCTCAGCAGACCTGAGTTCCTCTTGCTTGCTCAGAGGGCACCTGCCATCCTGCTGGGCTGCAGAAGCAACCTCCTTATCCAAGTAGCTCATCTCCATGCCCTGGTGCATGATGGGTACTTGTAATGGGAAGGAGAAATGTCCGCCAAAGGCCCCTGTCCTTGGGCACTTGGTCCCCAGTTGGTGGCACTGTTTGGGAAGGCTCTGGAATACTTAGGATGGGGAGCCTTGCTGGAGGAAGTGAGTCACTGGGGTGAACTTTGAGAATGGATAGCCTCATCCCACTCCAGTTCGCTCTCTGGCTCCCTGTGTGATGAAATGTGAGCAGCCAGCTTTCTGCCTGGTGGCCTGCTGACATGCCATCCTCCCCATGATGGATTTACCCTCTGGAACCATAAGTAAAAATAAGCTCTTTCTTCCTTAAGTTGCTTCTGATGATGATGGTTTATCACAGCAAGAGAAAAGTAACAGATGTAGTCTTTGATAAACACTTATTGCAGGGTAAAGCAATCCTTTCAAAATGGAAAAAAAAAAAAAAAAAAGGAGGCAGAGAGACAGCTCAGTGGATAAAGGCACATGCCACCAAGCTTGATGACATGAGTTCAAGCCCTGGGACCCACAGAGTAGAAGAAGAGCCCCTCACCCCTCAAGTTGTCCTCTGACCTCCACACGTGTGCCGTGGTACACACATTCACATGCACGCACACACAATAAACAAACAAATGTAACAAGAAAAATTATTTAAGAAACGAAAAGTCCCTCCTACTAACTTTCTGGCTCCCAAAGTAAAACTCCACTTACCTTTCCCTGTGCTTCCTCTGGCCTGGCCTCGTGTGATAGTTAATACTGACTGCCAGCTGGACGGGACCACAGTAGCCTGGGAGGCAAACCTCTGGCCGTGTCTGTAAGGGGTTTTCTAGATTAAGTGAACGGAGGTAGGAGACCTGCGAAAGTGTGGGCAGCACTGATCCGTGGGCTGGGGTCCCAGGCGGCGTACAGAAAGAGAGCTGAGCGCCAGCAGTCATCCCCCTGCTCATGCCGCCATGCCTTCCAACTGTGATGCAATGTCCCCTCAAACTGCAAGCCAATACTTCCTCCCTCAAGTAGCTTCCTGTGCACTCTGTGGCAGCAGAGAGAGAGTAATAGCCATCACCTTTTAAAATCAAAGCCACCCCCTCTGGGAACTGTGTCTGCAGCAGAAACGAGCCCCCTATTCTCTAGTCTCTGAGGCACCAGCATAGGCTATAACAAGGAAGCCTGTTCAAGGGGCCCAGAAGCCACCTCATCAGGAAATCTCAATATTCTCTCCTGGGCAAAGGGAGGGGCCAGGAGCAAACGGGACAGATGGTTCAGGAAGTGGCGACATGACCATTTATCTGCCTGACCACTCTGCTGGGAGCTTCCTTTGTGAACTCTCCTGGCATGCCCCAAAGCGCCTAGCAGGGACCTAGCTTGGGGTGCTGAACAAACCCAAGGATTTCAGTGTAAGGGAATTTGATAGCCGGTGCCAATGGTCTCAAACTTGAGTTCTCTGGGCAATACTCACAAACATCCAGAATTAACTTCCAACGTTCAAATATCTTTGATGTCATGGTTCTAAGTATAGAAATAACCTTTTGATTTTAAATAGAAATCTGAGAGCCGAAGACAAGCAATGAAAGTCTTCCAAGATATCCGGGCCCAACTGTGGGGTTCAAGCAGGGCACAGCGCGCTGCGGGGGGCCTGTCTGACAAACCTCCAAGAGAATCCAGAGTTCTAAAGAGTGAGGTCTGAACACCGGCCCTACCACACACAGGCACAGCCTGGGCCCAGAAGATGATTAGCGGCAAACGAAGAGCACCTCAGGGGACCCTCCCACAGACAGTCTGTCACCCAGTGATTTTGCCATTGCATTTCAAAGTTTAATTAGAGAGTCGCTTTCCAACGCTTAGATGCAATTAACCCCCCTGGAGCAGTCCTGGTGACGCTGTAACCGACACAGGCCGCAGATGCCCACCTCGGTTCTCAGAATCACAGATTGGAAGAAGAGCTCAAGCAGGGGAATAGGAGACAAAGATCTGTGGTTTTCAGGATTAAACTTACTTAGTCAGATGGAAAAACTTCCCATCTGAGAGCTTGGCTCTCCCCTGGGGCCTCCTTCCTGACGCTCCTCCAGCAGAGCCAGCCCTTACCTTCCCACGAAGGAAGATGATGTCCATGGAACTAATGTACAAGAACACTGAGTCCAGGGGGACATATCTTACGTCACACAGCTCATTAGAACAAGAATAAGAGTCAAAGGCAGGAGTTCAGATTTAGGTCCCCGGCCCCACAGTCTTCCCACCAAGCTTTTGTGTTTCCTATTCACATTCTATTAGAGCACCTACTGTGTACTGTGTCTGCTTAAATACATTCTCATTTTCAATCCACTTTATTCTTTTAAAAATATTTATTTTTATTTTATGCGCGTGAGTGTTTTGCCTACATGTATACATGCCACATGTGTACTCACTGTGCAAGGAGGCCAGAAGAGAGCATCAGGTCCCCTGGAACTGGTTACAGAACGATGTGAAACACTGTGTAGGTGCCGGAAATCGAACACAGGTCCTCTGAAAACAGCTACTGGTGATCTTACCTGTCTCTCCAGCCCCAGCTTACATACACTCTTGTGGCGTACCCACTGTGTTGTGCTTATTTCTATATGTTCTTAGGGAGCACCTACTGTGTGTTGTGTCGACTCATATACATGTTCACGGAATACCCACTGTGCAGTGGGTCCTGTGGACTCAGTCCTCATAGGACAAAGAAACCACCCTGCAGGGACTCTAAGTTTAGTGGAGAAGACAGACACAAACACGAATGTGAGCTAGAAATCCCAGAGGCTGCAGAATCTCAGGGCTGGAGCCAAGCTAAGGCAGGGAGCTGGAGTGGGGGCTGCAGAGCTAGGACCAGGGCCACAAGGAGGTTCCAGGAGGACCCTGGAAACTTGAGGAGGGTTCACTAGTGCTGTCCTCAGCAAGGCTTGGCTCTGTTGCCCGTGAGTAGAGTGAGCTTTTCTGAGAAGAAGCCATAGTGGCTTGCCCACGCCCATTCCCGCGGTGTAAAGCCATCCACAAGGGCTATCGTACCTCAAACGGAGATCCCCGAAGAGTTGGAAGAAATGCCCGTGTGGGCTCTCATAAACCGGCGCAAGCTGGTGTAAGCCAGTGCCTGCCTGCTCAGGCATGCTACGGCGGTGACATTCCGACTGCAGAGGTAGTGACAGACGAACATAAAGGAGAAATGTGACTGACAGGGTCCCAGGCAGAGCTAAGGACAGGTTCTTAGTGAGCGGCACCATCCAATACTACAGTTACCAGCCATATGCTGATATGTCAATTAAAATTAATTAAAATGCAACTTCAATTGCTCAGTGGCCCTGGACACATTTCAAGCGCTCACTGGTCACATGTGGTGGGTGGCTGTCATACTCGGGAAGCACAGTTAAGGGACAGTTCTATCTTAGTCCAATATCCTGCTGGACACAGTAAGAAATGGAGACGGGGGAGGCAGTGTCCGGAGCTCGGGCATAGAAAGTGAGAGGTCATGGGAAATGATCCTCCTCAGCTTCCGGTTTCATCAGGAAGGATTATCTCAGATGAAGGGCAACCCTGGTACACAGGAGCGCTCGATGCCCGCACCCAGCATTTTGGGCCAGCTGTGGGACAATGAACACACTCTGAGGAGTGCACGTCCACACACAACCCCACTGTGGCAAGAGAAGCCAGGAGCTGTGGCTACTGTCGGAATAAGTAGTCGGGCGCCAGGAGATAGGGGGTCTGGTTCTGAACAAAACCCCAGGCTGGAAGGAGCCTGTGTTTCTTCAACATGAAAGAACCGGTCCCAGGCTCGGGCGAGGTGGGCAGAGCTGGCAAAGGTGATTGCTGCTAAGCCTGATGGCCTGAGTTCAATGCCTGGGACCCACATGATGGAAGAAAATGACTCCCACAAATTGTCCCCGCACACACACGTACACACACGTACACACACACACCTCATAGTAGTCACATTAACTGTAAACACTAAAGAGCTCAGCAGAACCTGTGACAGCAGCATGGCAGCAAGTGTCCATGGAGCCCAGCACCGGCCAGCTCATGGGTGCAGGCAGAGTTTCCCCAAACCCACGCTCTGTCCCTGACCACCCTCCTCTCCTCCTCACTCTTCTGCACCTCACAGCTCCTGTCCATCCGAAGACGGGGACTTCTTCCCTTCCCTGCTTTTCCCTGCTTGCCGTTTTCCCAACCACCTTATAAATGAAGCAGAGAGGTTGCCGTTTTATTCCATCCTGAAAGTAAATTCCTTCCAGAAAGCTGGAAGGCAGAAGAGAAGGTGGAAAAGGAAGAAAAGAGGTCACCCTTTGCTCCGGTTGCAGGGACCAGCCAGTGCAGACGTTTTCTGTGTGTACCTCTGTCCAGCCTCACCAGGACTCGCTGTTCCCAGCCTCGAGTCCAGCTTTCAGACTGACCACTCCATCGCCTGCGTCTCCCAGGTATCAACACTCTAAGACTGTAACTCCCATGGCAGCACCAACGTGAGACCATAGCAAATGGACAGGTCACTGTAAATGTTGCTGGGCATTTTGGGAGTTTTGTATTTCCAAGATTTCTTTGTGCTTCTGTAGTTTGAGTCTTTAAAAATTATATATTGCCAGGAGGTGGTGGCGCACATCTTTAATCCCAGCACTTGGAAGGCAGAGGCAGGCGGATTTTTGTGAGTTCAAGGCCAGCCTGGTCTACAGAATGAGTTCCAGGGCAGCCAGAGTTACAACAGAGAAACCCTGTCTTGAAAACAAAACAAAACAAAAATTATTTTACACCTATTTATTCATTCATTCTTTCATCATGTAGGGCAGGGTTTGTAGGCCCCATGGTATCCTGTGGAGGTCAGAGAACAACTCGATGTGGTTGGTTTCTTCCTTTAGCTGATGAGCTTTCTCACAGGCCCGTGTTAACAAATTTAAGTCCAAAGTACTTTTTTAACCTTTCACATTATTTCTTTGGGCTGGATTCCAAGAAGTGGCATTACTGATAATATGTTAAAAGGTTCTTGATCTGGATTGCCAAATTTCATTCCAAGAGAGCAGTGCTGCCTCGCTCTCCCAAACCCCCTCTCTGGTCCCACCGTCCGTCCTTTCTTTGATCTGTCTTCCCTTACCCCTTTGGCAGGTGTGCCTGGCTGTTTGATTTTCCTCAAATCCGTACAAACCTTTGCAAAGTTTGGAAAGGACGGAAACCAAGCAGGCACAGGAGCCTGCAGAGGGCTCCCCAGCACGCCCGGTTGTGGGGGTCTCCTAGCCTGTGTCTCCTACATGCGTTTTAGTCGTAAAGGGTGAGAGACAGACTTAGGCAGGAAAGACTGAAATATAAAGGAAAGGCACACAGCAAAGAAGAAAGACAGTAAGAAAACAGAGCCCTGTGGTGAGAGGCCAAAGAGGGGCCTAGAAGGCGGCGTCATGCGAGAGGAGAACAGGAACAGAACCATTCAGTAAAGGAAGTCCGGAGATCCGGGACACCCCAGACGCCCCAACAAGCGACAAAGCTCAATGAGCACTGAGCTGAGGGCGCAGGCAGAAGAGGGGTGCGCAGAGCAGGGACCCCTGGCTCTGTGACCTCCGCGGGACTGGAAGAAACGCAGGCTGCGGGATGGGACAAAGCAGGCGGCAGCTCACCTGGAGCCCCGTGGTCTGGTTCCCAGGCTGCGGGGGCACCGTGAGAGGGTGGCCACAGACGGAAAGAACTGCCCAAAGGGTGCAATTAACATCTCTCGCCGTGGGGTCGAAGGGGCCTCATGCAAACACATGCGTCTGACTCCAGGAGCCGCCTGCGTCCGACACACTCCGTGCACCCCACACACACCCGGTGCACTCAGCAACGGGGTGCACCCCACATTCTCTCCCCACACCGCACGGTTGCCGGAGGCCCAGCTGCGCCGCAGCACGTGGCGATCCCAGATACTAACGCTAGAGGGCGCGCGAAGGTTGTCGCGCTATCGGGTCACGTAGCATCCGGGAAGCCTGAGGGGTGCTGGGCTGCTCCAGGGTGCAGGGGTGCGGAAACGGCCAGGGTGGCTGATGGGGGTGGGGGCGACGGACCATGTTGACAGTTGCCTTATTTGTTGTGCCTTAACTAAATCTCTGCAAGACTGAAGCAAGCCGAGAGAAACCGAGAGACTGGGCAAAGAAAGGCAGGGCATACTAGTGCCCCCCAACTTCCAACCCTGTTCCCCGAAACTGTTTAAGGGGATAAACAGCCCGAACCCACCAGTACTCACCTCGCCTCCTAATGCACGCGTGCGCAAAGATACACACACACACACACACACACACACACACACACTCCACTTTGTGTGTGTGTGTGTGTGTGTGTGTGTGTGTGTGTGTGTAGGGGGAAACTTTAAAAGGCTTTTAAGCGGAAAAAAAAGAAAGAAAGAAAGAAAGAAAGAAAGAAAAAAACGAGGTTGTACGAGGCTGAGGTACTTGAAATGATTTTTGTGTTGCAAATTGCTATGCTTTTACTGAGGGCTGATGAAAATAAATGAAGCGCCTCTCCCTCTTTTTGCTAATAAATGAAATGAAAAAAGCACCATTATTATGCCACCTGCTTCTAATTCCTAATTGTGGTAACTTAATTTTCAGATTGTTGTAACTGCTTGCTACCGCAGGCGCCCGAGCAAAAAGAAAAAAAAAAAAGTATGGCAGGCCGGTTGGGTCTCTTTTGGCAGATGAGGTAGAACGCGTGCAGGCTTGGGTTTTTATTTGGTTCTTGCATTGAGCTGTGTACATTGCATATTGCATTTTCGCTTTCTTCAGCAGCCCGTGGGGTGCTCAGGAGGGAAGAAAGAGTCAAAAATGCTCCATAAACAGTAGCCATGACAAGTCCACATTTTCCCACACTGAGATCAGATGATGTCTCCTCTAAAAGGAAGAAATGTCACATTCTATAAACTGATTCCTCGGCTGCCTTCTTTGAACCTTGCAACCCCATAGCTGGGGACAGGACTTGGTAGGTTTCTCTGGATGGTAGCCCTGCTTACCTGGGGTGGGGTGAGGGTGGGGCGGGGGTGCAGCTGAGATGAGAAACCCCCTCTGGGTCCCTGCTTGCTCCCTGCACTCCCTGCACACATTAGGCAGAGTTCTGATAGAAAATTCTCTCCTGTCAAACAGAAATTAGCAGATCCGCCACACAAGTCAAGTGCTCTGTTTATCTTTGTAACATAATTCCAAGTTCAAACTAAGCTTTTTGTTCAAAAGTTCTGGGGTTATAGGCACATTGGAAAGCACTGGAAGGTCTCAGAGAGGTACACGTTTCTGAGGAGAAAATGTTTCTTTAGTGCTATTATAAAAGGGTACATTACTTCTTTATGCCCAATGTATTTCTTCTTCTCGGGTTTATGTAATCAGCTAAGTCCATACCTAAGAATACTAACAGTCCAAGCAAGAACACCCTGCCAGTGTTGTTACATTAATCAGAAAGAGAGCAGACACCTTCTGAGGTGAAATCAATTTGAATACTGACTGCCAAGGCCTCTTGGCTTCTGAGTATCTCGCACTGGGGACCATTGTCCTTTATGAGTGTCAATGGAAATAGGTTGCGGGTTGAATTGCATTAGAGTCATTTTGGAAGACAGAGATGTTTATTCTCTAGAGAAAACAGCCAGACTTTCAACCCCAGTTGAAACTACCCTGTGAGTGTTCTGGGGACTGTATTGATGTCCTGTTGATGTTAAAACCCCCTCATAAGGGAAGAAAGCAAGAGTCAGCTCTGACCAGAAGGATGGATAGTCTGCTGCAGGAGACAGCGGGCATGGCTCCCTTCTAAATGTGAGACGTTCCCGAAGGGAGAGGATACAGAAAGACCAGCCCTGAATGGAGACAAAGTGGAAAGAAAACGTTTGTGAATGAGACATAATAGGGCCCAGCAGCAGGTGCTGTTTAAATACCCAAAATAAGGTTGCAAGCAGCTCATTCAGGTTTGCTGGGTGCCTTCCTATGCTTCCTGACATTAGAAAGAAAATGTGCAGAAGAAGACACAACCCTACACTGCAGGCGGAGCTAGGCTGACAGTGAGAGAATGCAGGAGATGGACCCTGAAGTCAGGAAAATATCCCAAAGTGGAGAATCCGCATGCCTGGGCGGCGGTGTGGATGGCTAAATGAAACACGGAATACTAATATGTCTCCTGATCAGCCTGGAGTGTCTTATTTACATCTCCGGCTATTCGCTGGTGATTTTCCATGCAACTGTTTTGTACTGGAATTCTCAAAGCTGAACCAGAAGCATGTAAACGGCCCAGTTGGGCTCTTGTTGTGTGTCTTCTGGAAGGCACTGTCTCTCCCATGCACACACATACACAACCATATCTATTCACACAGAAAACGTGCGCCCTTTTCCGTACAGGTCTTTGCCGTCTATATTCCCAAACACGGGGTAGACTGTGTATTTATTTCTCTCTTGAACTCAACTACGAAACACAAGTCAACATTCCTAAATGTCAGTTTTTAATGCCTCACATAAAAGGCAAACTTTTCCTAACATGCTTTCCTATTAAATGAACTCCCCGAATGCTGCATGCACCGTTTCTTTCCTAAAGCTAAGGCATAATATTTTTTAAGAATTCTTTCAGTATTAAAAAAATGAAAGAAGGAAAAAAAAAAAAAAGCAGGGGAAATATTTTGAAAGTCAATTAAAATTTTGTGTACGTTTTCATTTTTTAATGATAAATTAAGTTACTAATTTTGTCCGTGCTCTTTGTAGACACTGCAGGTTTAATTGCTAATTGTTAACTGCGAATGAATACATTTGCATATTAATTAGCTCCCAATTTACATTTTTAATTTGCTTCCTTCAAAAGGTGCAAGATAAAAGGTCGTGTTATTTTAAATAATTTATGCTTTATTGCATGAAATACGCTAATATGAAATGTGCCTACTAATTTTAACCCCTTTTCTAAGAAGGAAAATGAACACCATTAAAGAGAGGGTGGCAGAGCTGGTGGCGTTTTGAAAAACAACATTATGCTGCTCTGAACCTCGGTAACAAGAGAATCACTTTTTCCTGCAGCTTCTCTGGGCTGAAAAAAAAGGCTGTATTCTCTTATACCATCAGTTTAAAAAGTGATAATGTATTTAAGCGAAAACCAGCTGCAATATGGGGTGGAGTGATCAGGGCTTTATCCAGGGAATGTATTGTGCTTTCTCGTGAATCCTGCCAGCAAAAGGAAGCAGACAGGGTGGAGAGGCGTGCATCGGCAGCCACTCCTTATCCGCCACCGACACCCTCCCAAAGTGTCTCCCGTGGCTTCTGAGTTCCTTGCCCTGCTTTCTCAAAAACCCACCAGGTGGTTTTTAACAGAGTTTGTTCTTTTCAGGGGACTGATCAAAGAGTTCTCACATTGTCGCTTCCCATCTTTGTCCACAGTCAGCCCCATCAGAAGAAAATAAACCCCGTTTGTGAAATCGGCTGTAATATTGACACACCGTGGCGTAGACCAGAAGCAGATTCCGGGCTCGGCAAGGCTTCGCAGCGGCTGTGCGGTCATGCTGGAGACCGCATCTCCTTTCCGCTCACTCATTTCCTTTTGTAGGATGTTTTGAGTCATCGCCACTAAAACGTTTAGGTTAGTTCACAGATCTGTGCGATGATCTTTTTGAACATGCTCAAGTGCATTAAATTACAAAATAAACAGGGTTTAGGAATTACAAAACAGGGTTATAGAAAAGACATATGAATGATGGGAAGAAAATAGAAATCTATCTCTGCTCCCCGGTTCCTTAGGAATTTCACCCCCTTTCTCCTTGTTTTTCTTTCCACAGCTGGATCCCAAGCCCTGTCTTATGCTGAGGGTACCCTAGGAGAGAAAGGCCACCTCAGTAGGATTATGCTCCCTGATATTAAGACACAGAGGTCTGAGCTAGAGAGGAAGCTCAGTAGGTAAAGACACTTGCCACTAAGCCTGAAGACCTGAGTTCAATTCCTGGGACTCACACGATTGGATGGAAAAAATCATCTCCCTCAAATTGTCCTCTGACCTCTGCATGTCTCCAGTGGCACTTGTGCATACCTGCATGCATGCATGCATGGGCACATGAATACATACATGCATGCAAACATACCATGCACACACACATAGGAGAGAGGGAAAGAGAGAAATAAAAATATAACAATAATTTTTTAAGATAAGACACAAAGAGTGCATGCCTTTAATTCCAGCGCTTGGGAGTCAGAGGCAGGCAGATCTCTGAGTTCGAGGCCAGCCTGGTCTACAGAGCGAGTTCCAGTACAGCTAAGGCTATGCCGAGAAACCCTGTCTTGAAAAACAAAACAAACAAACAAAATACATAAAAGTCTGTGAGTAGAAAATGCCAGGTGGCTCCTGCATAATTTCAGGCTCTCACTAAATATGGGATAGAACTCCCAGAATGCCCAGCAATGGAAGGTTTAGCATGTACCAGCCTAGCTCATTTGAAGTGTTAATCCACAGACTAAGTAGGCTGTTCACCAATGGATTGGTATTTCCAGGCAATTATAGCTGCAGTAACAGGAACATTCACAGGTTTATCCTGAAGAAACCCCCAACACTTAGGTTCACCCCACACCCCGGAGGGGCCAGGTGTGCAAATACACCTCCAAAATGCTTAAGATTTGCACACAGAAAGAGTTATTTTGGTTTCTGTGAACAGCAGCAGTAAGAAAACCACAGCAAGATACAGCCTGGGCTGTTTGTCCTACTAAAGGTTGGATGGATAAGAAGCAGGGAGGTACAGTCATGTTATTTCAATCTTGCCCAGACACCAAAGCAATAGGAACATGGCCCAAATCATCCTAAATCATAAGCTGCCGGCTGGTGGGGTTGGGGGCAAGACTGTGGCAGGCAGTTGCCTTTTGGGAAACATGATGGGCATGTGGATAAAAATGCACAGAGATTCAGGCTTCCTCTGCAGGGAGTATTTGGGCTTTTAATTCAGCTGCGTGTTGACACCGTCATAAATTCTCCCGCACAGACCCGGTTGATGGAGGGAAGCTGTCCTCACGCCGTCCCACACAGGAGTCTCCACGCCCTGCCTCTGCGGCAGAGCGTTCCCCCGTATGTCACACAACACAGCCCTCCGGGAAGCCGACGGTTAGCTGTGATTCTCGAAGGCTGGTGGATGGGTGTAAGAAGATGGACTTCCAAAAAGTCACAAGGAGAGCTTGTGGGGAAGGGACACAACTGCAGTGTGCTGCCTACATGGAGCAATGTGTGTGCGTGTACGTGTGCGTGCACATGTGCGTGTGCGTGCGTGCGTGTGTGTGTGTGTGTGTGTGTGTGTGTGTGAAGAAGACACCTGGTGCAAATGCTTGAAAGTCCCCACGCACTTTAGTGACGAACGCCATTCAGGACGAGAGCAAATGAGGCCAGTAGAGATTCTCGTGGCTAGCCCAGCCTCTCTCTGACATCCAGCCTGGTTTGTTTAGTGTAATAGTCAAAACATTTTTTTCTCTTCCTGGGTCATGTTGATCTGTAGAATAATTTGAATTCTCAAGCTGTCACCCGACTTCATTCCCTACAGCACCCAAATGAAAGGACACTGTTTCGAATTCTAGAAAGAAACAATACCAAGAGATACAGACCCAGGAAGAGGGGGGAGGGAGGGACTCAAAGCCCCACCCAGAGCAGGACTCACTTCTCTAATACTGAGTTCCACTCACCTCTACCTCATCCCCTTAAAGATGATCTTTCTGGAAAATTCCAACATGTTTGACAGGTTTATTCCAGTGGGGACCCTCCACTCCTCATATTCAAGGAATACACTTGTGAGGTGTGCGGAGCAAGCCTGCATACCGAGTATTGGGGGGGGGCAAGGTTAATTCCTAAGTTTTCACCACCACCACCCCCCACACACAACCAGGAGAGGACTGGAAGAATTGCTTCTGCCCTGGATACAAGAGAGGGGAATTTTAAGCAGGCAGAATGTAATCACCCAAATTGGAACCCAGCCAGGACACTGTGAGGAAAATTACTCCTCCTTTCCTGCTAAATGCCAGGGGAGAGTAAATGACCTGCAGTCTGCACCCCCATTCAAGAGAGGGACTCTACCCGGACAGAACGGAGAGGCAGCCCATCCTCGGTATCTCTGGCTCACACCATTCCCACCTGCCCCACACCGGCTCCCATAATGTAAAGCTAGAGGCAGAAGAGCATTCTCGAAATGACAGCTCCCACCTGAACCCCCACCGCCCCACGCCCACCTCAGATGGAGTCCAGGGTCCCTAGGGTTCTTACATGGTGCAGTCTGAACCCCAGGCTCTGGGGATGCTGTGTCTCTCATCTCAACCCCTAGCCCCACCAGAAGCACCTGCTTTAAATGTCATCATGCCTAGACCCCACCACAGACTCTCCTTCCACGGAGATGCCTGAACCTCTGGCCCGCCTCCTCGCCAAGCAGATTCTCCTTGGATGCCAAGTTCCTTCTGTAGACAGCTATTCAGTAGAAGCAGGACTGGGAACACATCCTTGCTACATTTGCCTTTGAATGCTTTTCTGATTATGACCTTAAAATAAGTGCTCAGCAATATGCTTGTTGGTTTGCAGGAAAGACACGTTTTATCTCGTGAGTCATCCCCTGGAAGAGAGGTATCTGCTCTCCAGTCCTTGGTGAGACCGTTCCCAAAGATACAGTTCTTTTAAACGCCAATGTTGAGGGGCTGGAAACGTGTCTTAGCTGGCAAAGCGCTTGCCTTGAACACATGAAGTCTGAGTTTGAACCCCGACACTGCACAATTAGAGGGGTATGGTGACACACCCCTCTAATCCCAGCTCTCAGGGAAGTGGAGGCAGGAGGATCAAGAGTTCAAGGTCATTACTGAATACATCTCAAGTTTGAAGCCAGGGTGGCTGCCCCGGAACTCTGTCTCCAAACAAAGCAAACAAAGGCTGGGGGGTACAGCACAGTGACAGCTGTTAACAGCTGTAAACCTGAGGACCATTTCCACAACCCACATTAGCTGGAGGCAAAGGCTGGAGGATAGCTCCCTGGCCTGTCAGTCTAGCCTGCTTTGTGAATTCAGGCCAGTGAGAGACCCTGACTCAGAACTTACTCGGTGGACATCTCCTGAGAAATAACACAAAGATTGACCTTTGGCCTCTACATGTACACACTTCACATAAACACAAACACACAGAGAGAGAGAGATATGGAGAGAGAGATCAAAATGTTACCCCTTTAATCCCAGCACTGGGGAGGTGGAGGCAGGCAGATCTCTTTGAGTTTGAGGCTAGCCTGGTCTACAGAGTGAGTTCCAGGACAGCCTGGAAAACCCTGTCTTGAAAAGCCAAAAGAAAAAAAAAAAGTACCAACTTTTACATAAATATGTATATGGACATAAATACTTAAGCAAGGTGGTGAGTGGGGGGTGTCCTTGTATGGGGGGGGTGCACATGTGTGTGCAGGTGCATGTGCCGGTGCTTGTCCATGCGGAAGTCAGAGCATGGGGTGCCTTTCTCTATAATTTTTCACCAGCTTATCTGTTTGTTTTGGGGACAGGGTCTCATTATGTAGCTCTGACTGGCCTGAAACTTGCTATGTAGACCAGGCTGGCCACAAACTCAAAGACTTCAGCCTGCCTCTGCCTCTGCCTCTGCCTCTGCCTCTGCCTCTGCCTCTGCCTCTGCCTCTGCCTCTGCCTCTGCCTCTGCCTCTGCCTCTGCCTCTGCCTAAGTACTGACACTAAAGTCCTGCACTACCACACCCAATTCCACCTTACTCTTCTTGGAGACAATTTCTCTCTCTGAACCAGTAACTGGGGAGCTGACCAGCAAGCCCAGACAACCTCTTCTTTCCACACACCCCTCCCTGCTCAGGGTTGGGGTCACAAAGTCTTATGCGGATCCTAGGAATCAAGCTCAGATCCCCATACTTGCACTTAGAAGCACTTTCTCAACCGAGCCATTCCCTAGCCCAAGACGGACTCTCTTCCATCCTATGGTTCCCCAAAGGTCACAGGGTTGAACACACAACCAAGTATTCTATTTAGAACATGAGGAAAACATGAGAAACCTCTGCTCAGGTGACCTGCAGGGTCCTCCTGGCACAGCCATGTCTGAGCCTTCCCACTCCCAAGTACCTCCTTTTGGGCAGGTAGGAGCGAGGCTGTTACTGCTCACCCAGAGAAAACTTGAAACAATAGCGGAGGTGAGAAATTTCCCAGACTCTTATCAGAGGGATGTTTTTCAGTGCCCAGCTCTGTAATAAGCAGAAGGTGTTTCGTAAACATGTTATGAAAGCCAGCACGAAGAGAATCCGATTTATGGACGAGCGCAACGCGGACCAACTGCGCATCAGGGTTATGACCTTGCATTTGACTGTGAATTCTCCTCATACGCTGATGGAAGCCAACGGCTGAACCCTATCTATAATCAGCGTTCAGCGTGGATGGCTGTCCCGTAAAGTGCCTCTCAAATCACACGTGGATCTCACTGTCTCCTTAGGCAAATAGGAGAACCCACATCAAAGGCTTTAATTGTAATATGGGTCACTGTCAAGGGGAAACTATTTCTCAAGCCCTTCCGATTAGTGAAATCACATTGACTTAAGCATGGGCTGGGGCCACAGCCTTGGCAGCCAAGGACGGCCCAGAAAGCGTCTGGGAGATGAATCCCAGCAACTCACATTAAGGAAAATCCCATTAAAGGGAGAGATTTAATTCTACAGCTGTGTTGAAGACTTTGCCGAGAGGTGCTGAGCACCCAGTCTAAGGAATGGTCTGGCTCCACCACCCCTGAATGAAATCCAAAGGTGCAGCCAAGGTAGGCATTGTGGTGCCTTGGCCGAGGGGGAATCTGAGCAGAGGTGAAGACCAGATTCTCCTAGAGCTGTGCTTCTCAACCTTCCTAAAGCTGCAACCCTTTAATACAGTATCTCATGTTGTGGCGACCCCCAACCATAACATTATTTCTGTTGCTACTTCATAACTGTAATTTTGCTACCATTATGAATCATAATATAAATATCTGAAATGCAGATCGTCTTAGGTAACCCCTAAGAAAGGGTTGTTTGACTCCCAAAGGGGTCCCAGCCCACAGGTTGAGAAGGGCTGTCTTAGACACACTTGGGATGAAGGCATAGCTAGGGGCTACTGTCTGAGAGAGACCTTCTGGCTGACTGTTAGAAGCAAATGGAGTGGTTCTGCATGCTGATTCTAAAACACCCTCGCAGAAGCAACTGGAAGAGGAATCCAGAAGACCAAACCCCTCCCACAGCCTCCTCCCAACCAATAAGCAGGCACAGGGCACCTGCCCAATACCACCTGCCTCTCTGGGTCCCCTTTCTCAGTGTACCTGTGACCTACCCTTCCATCCCACCTAAAGTTGCCCACCTGACTTCAGACGGAATAACTGCCCCAGGTTGGTCACAGCCAGGCAACATGACACAGCTAACCATGAGAGTCTTGGCAAAGCTCTACATTCAAGGATCTGTAAACACACCAGTGTATAACTGGTGTGCATTGTGGGGACCACCACGTGTGTTCTCCACTTCTGCCCTTCTGTCTGCCTTCAAGCATCCATTCCCACAATCCCCCATTTCTCTACTCCTTCTAGAAGTAAGAAACCAACCAGCCTTTTCTCCCACATACAAGTTTTAATGACTTCTGTGTGACCATTGTGCGTCTGTGATAGCTTTCTGTTACTGAGACCAAGTGCCCAAGAGAAGCCACTTAGAGAAAGAGGTTTATTTTAACTGATGATTTCAGAGGTTTGCAGCCAGCTGGCTCTGTTGGTCTGAGGCCAGGGGTGAGACAGACAACACGGCTACAGGAACACGTGAGGAAGTGAGCCGCTAACCTGGCAGCAGGAAAGGACAAAGTTTGGCCAGTGTTCTTCTCTAAGCAGGCTCTATCTCCAGAAGTTCCCACTACTCCCCGACTGAGGATTAGCCTTTAACACACAGATCTGTGTGGGCATTTGCTGTAGCACATGTGTGCGTGGTTCCTACTTAGGTGCCCCAAATCCATCCACTCTTTCGGCTCAGTTCACAAATACTTACACCATCTACAAATACTCGGCAAGCATCAGGCTGGACTCTGAAGAGGTGACTGATCCGTGGCGTAAATTTATAGTTTCATGAGGCAAAACTAAAGAAACGAAACCAGGTGTGGTGGCACACATCTGTAATCTTAATACATCGAAGGCTAAGGCAGGAGGATCGCCATGAGTCCGAGGCCTACATAGTGAATTCCAGACAGTCTTGGCTACAGAGTGAAATCCTGTCTCAGTCCTTGCTGAGACAAAGGAGAATAAACTTTAAAAGAAAACTCTGGATAAACTAGAACAATTTTGGGGAATTTTTGTGTCAGCAGGTGCAGTCTGGGATGATCTCTTTGGAGATCTGGAGGCCAAAGAGGGTCACTAGCATTGGTGTTTGAGCTTTAAACATCCAGACCAGAGGACCCAAATGGCCTCCATCAAAACTCTAGGAGGACCAGGCTCCTGTACCGCCACCCCCCACCCCAAACTCGGAAGTAGGCTCACACGTATTCAAATTCTAAGTCACTCCAAAGAAGCCACATTGTTCTGTGACCTTCTAAGAAATCAGGAAGGATAAAGCTGGATTTCCCAGACAGTGCACCTGTGTCACAGTTTATATCCAAGGCATTCCCCACAAAATCCCAAGTGGCAAACACCCAGTCCTCAGGCCATGAGGCTACCTTGAAGAGGTGGAGCTTCAAAGGGGATATTGAGAGTCAGGTCTAGGTCTTGGCCCCCCCATCTTCCTCTCCCCCTGTCTCCCAGCCACTAGACTGACAAACTATAGACTAGACCCTACCCTCCAAAGCTGCGAACCTAGATGAGACCTCTTCTTTACAACGGACTATCTTGTGTGTCTGTCGCAGTGATGAACGCCGGCTGACAACACGGTTGTAGGGTCGCCTCTATGTGCGCCTCACCCCAGACCCGAGGTCCACCCAGCAGCTGCAGTGTCCACGTTATGGGGGAAGAGACTGACAATGATCCAGCTTCTTTCACACTGTCTCCTCACGCACTGTCTTGCAGTCTGGAACCTCCTGAATGAAGCCTTGCCTGCCTCTAGAATCACAAAGAAAGCCAATGAAGGTCTTTAAGCTAAATCACCCAGGCCTGCGAGATCTTAGAGCAGACATCCTTGACGACACAGGACTTTTTTTCCTCTTACAGGAGACTTGCCAAGTATTGTTTTATTTTTCTACATCAAATGCCAAATACACACACACACACACACACACATCACATACTAGGTACACAGCAAACATGGCGGGAGCAAATCCACCACCCAGGTACTCAGGACAGAGCTTAGTGTGCTGCCCCCTAGAGGAGGAATCTGGAATAGCAACTGCACTGCTCATGAGGGCCACCGTGGTGGGTGGTGGTGGAAGTAAAGAAGCCAGCCTTTACTTTCTCAGCATTCTGTTAGCCAGAAGTGCCAAACGGTTTTACTAGGCTGACTTCAAGGGGCCATCAGGGATACCTTGACCCCCCGGAGGCCGTTGGGGAAGAGGCCATTTCCTGCCTTTCCTACCTCTAGGGCCACCGTCCTCCTGTTCTTCTGTGGCAGGCCCCAACATAGCACCTTGGTGTCCCCGTATCCTTATCTGAATGCAGAGAAGACTCTGGGAAGGACTCTTGTTGACCAATACCCTGAATTTCTCAGATGAACAGTTAGAGGCTTGGGAAGCAGCTGAACCAGGATTCAAACCCAGGCTGTCTAGTTACTGTACTAGTGACCTCACAGCACCCCCAAACATAACGCCATCCCAGAGTGCAGACCCCACAGACAGGCAGACCCAGCATGAGTGTGGCCTCAGTGGCATAGAAAACCTCATGGCTGGCTGTGGCCAGATATTCAATCCTGGATATTCATGGTAAGAAAGAGGGAGGCTGGCCCGTCCTGTCCCATACCTTTCAAAAGCTTGGAGGGTCCTATTCCACGCCTACAGACTCTGTGCCCTGTCGGCTCAGTGACCACTGCCCCACAGAGAGCAGTGCCTCGTTAATGTTTTATTTTATTACCTTATTGTTGGGGTTGGTGTTGATCATTTACAACTTAATGTAATGGCGTCTAATGTGCACACTGCTAAATAATTCACCAGTGTCTGGCTGCCACCTCTCAGGAGCCCAATCCCCTCAGCCTGCTAACCAGGTCAACTGTTAAGTCTAGTCCCAATGAGTCCTTTTTCTGCAGAACATTCCAGTGGAGAAGGAAATCACCAAGAACTATGAATAGGCTAGGGTAGCAGTTCTCAAGCTGTGGGTCATGACACCTTTGTGGGCTGAATGACCCTTTCACAGGGGTCATCTAAGACCATCCGCATATCAGATATCTACATTCTGATTCATAACAGTAGTAAAATTACAGTTACGAAGTAGCAACGAAAACAATTCTATGGTTGGGGGTCACCACATGAGGAACTGTATTAAAGGGTCGCAGCATTAGCAAGGTTGAGAACCACTGGTCTAGGGCAATCGCAGGACCTAGTATGCAGGAATATGGCCTGCTGCCTCCACCCAGAGCACAAAGAACTTTTAAAACAAGTTGAATAACGGGCCTCTAAGAAGCCCATGTTCTGACTCCAGGAGCATGTGGTCATGTCACATCACATGGCAAGAGGAGGTTGGTGGACATGCGTTAGGAAGCTAAAATCGGATTAACCTGGTGCTCTAGGTCCGTTCTGTTGTTGTGCAAACATCATGGCCAAAGGCAACTTTGTGGAGGAAAGGGTTTTTTTGCTTTATACTTCCAGGACGCAGTCGGGAATGCTGCTTGCTGTTCATTCGCTAGCTCATACTCAGCTAGCTTTCATAGAGCCCAGGATCACCTGCTAGGCGTGGCTCCTCCCGTAACGGGATGGTTCTCCGATAGCCATCAGCACTCAAGATAATCCTCACAGACGTGTCCATAAACCAACCAGGTAAAGACAATCACACAGTCGAGACTTTTCAGATGATTCTAGGCCTTGGCAAATTGACAGTTAACGCTAACTAGTGCGCCTACATCATCCCAGTGGATAGTACATATGACCACATGTGACCTTATAGGAGGGGGCAGGGTCTGATCAAAGAGATGATGTCCACAGAGAAGCCTGTGGACGCTTCAAGCCTGGCCTTGAAGAAGAGTGGATGGACTGCCAGCCAAGGATCCCAGGCAGCTTCTAAAAGTTGGAAAAGGCAAGGGACATCGTTCCAGAGTCTCCAGAAGGAACTTGTCCTGCCCACACTTGCTCTTTACCTTATAAAACCCAAGGTGTCTCTTAGAACATCTTTCAGTGCTGTCTTTCAGGAACATTCCAGAAGCTAACATCTAAAGTTGCTAAGTTTGTGCTGTGGTGAGGTCAGCAGTCAGAGGAAACCAACACTGGAGAGACAGCTCAGCTGGTAAAGTGAAGAAGTACAAAGACCACAGTCCAAGTTCAACTGCAGCTCCAGGGCTGGGGGCTGGGGACTGGGGTGGGGGTCTGATGCCTCTGACATCCAGAGGGACCCAAACTCACATGCACACCTCCTCGCCACATACACACATGATTAAAAATAATAAACTGTTAAAATACCAGGCATGGTGGTATGTGTATATATCTAGCTCAGGCAGACAGGAGGTCTTACTAGCCAGCCAGCCTACATGGTGAGCCCCAGGTCAGTACATAAGGATGACTCCTAGGGAATGACACCCAAGATGGTCCTCTGGCCTCCACTTGCACGTGTGCACACACACACCACAGACAACTACATTACACAAACGTGCATACGCACACTCAGATTCAGAGCTGGGCACACAGAGAAGGCTCTGCCATGTTCAGTGGTCTCAGGCATCAGCTTCATGGCTGAAGACTGATAGGAAGACCATGGAATGTGGTCACCTTAATGCTCTCCACTGAGACCAGCTTGGCAAATTCCAGACAGACCTCCAGGTCCTGGTCAAATGCTGTTGGCAGGCAAATGAAACCCGCAGGAAACCCAGCTTCACCATGCTCTGAGCTCCACTATCCACCTCCAAGCTTCTGGTTGGAATGCACACAGGCTCCACACTCCATAGACGTTCATAACCAGTCAAAGCCCCTATGCCAGTGGTTCTCAACCTTCCTAACGTTGTGACCCTTTAATACAGTTCCTCACGCTGTGCTGACCCCCAACCATAACATTATTTTCATTACCACCTTATAACTGTAATTTTGCTACTATTATGAATTGTAATGTAAATATCTGGTATGCAGATGGTCTTAGGCGACCTCTGTGAAAGGATCATTTGACCCCAAAAGGCATCGCAACCCACAGGTTAAGAACCGCTGCTTTAGCGAACCTGGACTGAGGAAAATGCCCAAGGTTGGCCTCTGGCTGCCATACACCCATGTACTGACATCAGTGCACACACATGTGAGCACAAACACATAAACACACAGACACACACACAAAGCAGACCTTGTCTGTAAGAATTGAGCCAGGGCCCTCCCCTCCCCTGCCACACTATGGTCCCAGGCTCAGGGGCTCAGGGCAAAACTTCCTGTTGCGGAGTGACATTTTTCCATAAAACTCATAAAGATTCCAAGATCCTGGGTTGTTGCTGAGGCTGGAGCATCTCGAGTTTGCCCAACAGGAAGGGGACAATAGAGAACCAAGATGGTGTCATTGAGGGCTGCTGCCCAGAAGGGATCTCAAACTCTACTGGGGGATGCTGACTACAGCGGACAGCGCAGGGTGGTACCCAGGAGCTGAGGAGCAGACAGCTCCAAGGCTGGGGGCTTTGCAAGGACCATTCATCCAGGACATATGACCTTCATGGAAATGACAGTCCTGGTCTCCGTTTGCAAAGAGACTCCGGAGCTCATGTGGACAAGAGAGAGAGAGAAATGGAGCTTTGAGCGCCCAGTGGCAACTTGCTGGTGGAATCAACAGATACCTGGGCGTGACAGAGGAAGTCTCCGGGGAGGAAACCTCAGGGTTTCGCAGAGTCTCAGCTCTTCCCTCTGCAGCCCCCACTAGAAATAGCTTAGGAGACGCAGTGAATGGGCCCAGGCACTGCACGCCTCCTCAGGGCCCTAAGGTAGTTCTGCTGCCGTCACTGCAGAGTCCTCTTGTGGCCTGTGATCCAAATGTAGACACAGGCACACTGGTCAAGCCAGCGTCCCATTGTCCCTTGGGAGCCATTAGGTGAAGAGGTCTCTAGGTACTGGGGTATTCTACTGTCTATGGTGCTGTTTCTCTGCACCCCACTTTATACCACCTGCAGGGATCTATGGACCCGGGCCTCTGTCCTGTGCCTACAGTCTAGTGAGGGCCACTGGGGCCTGTGGGTACCCATGCTGCCAAGAGGGCCATGCCTGTCGTGCTTGCTCTATGCGGCCCTGTGTCTATGTGGCTCTATGGCTGTGGATGATGGAGAGATGGATGCTCAGACCATCAGGGAGGCACAAAGGACATTTGGAATGAGTTTGCCCCATAGAGGCCTGGGCAGTGTGAAACTCCAGGGTGGACAGTACATAGGGACAGAGTAGGTGTCCTAGGGAAAGTGGCATCTCAGTAGCGCCCCCATCTGAACCCCAAATACCCTGTGTTCTCCCTACCTCCTTCTCTACCCCATTCTACCCTGGAGACCTTGTCCTGAGTCAAGCTCTTTACTGGAAGTGTGTAGGCACACATGCATGTGCTTGAACACACACGGGTGGCTACATATACATGTGCACACTTGGGTTGCTGCATGTGCGCATGGATGCATAGATTCTTGGAATTCTCAGAACCTACCCACCTATGAACAATCGCAGGGGTCCCTGATGGATGCAAAAAAGCCAGTCATGAAGTCGTGCACCAATGCACAAGCAAAACTCACTTTCTCTAAACCCTCACACTTTGAGGTCACCAGACTGGAGCTTGGTCTTTGCTCCTGTGAAAATGGGAATCTTTTAATAAGATTAACCAAACCCTGTGTGTGCTTGTGTGCTCTCCCTGTCTCTCTCTCTCTCTCTCTCTCTCTCCCTCTCTCCCTCTCTCTCTCTCTTTCTCCCTCTCCTCTCTCTAACAGACAGTTTTTCAGAAATGTGGGCGCAGATGAGAGACCCAGGGACGAATTTACTTGGCCTCTGTCAGTCTGAGAGAGAACGCATTCTTCATATTCATCCATGAATATTTAGCAAGGCAACAAAAACACCCGGCGCCCGAGAGATGCGCAAGGGCACACCCGTCTCCGCAAGCAAGCATCCACATCGCTTGGTGCCGGCGTCTTAGCTGGACTGTGTTTGAAACGCAGGCTCAGCTCACAGCAGCCTTCTCCATTCAGCTCTGTCTTTCTCTTTTTCATCTGTGTGCCCAGCTCCCAGCCCCCATTTTAAATGCTAAGCATCAAACACACTAAAATAACAAAGCAGGCGGTGTGTGTGTGTGTGTGTGTGCGTGTGTGTGTTTCACACACCTTAGACGTGTCTCTTCTAAGACTGGCTAAGGATTGGAGTGAATCAGTAGAGTTATGAACTTCGGCAAGGCCCATGGCAGGCCAGACCACAACCTCAAAGATACCCAGGCCATAGTCTCTGGAACCTAGGAATAGCCTCTTATATGCAAAGAGAGCTTGCAGATGATTAAACTGGAGACTTAGAGGTGGGAACAGAAGCCTGCATTACCAGGGGGCCTAAAGGTGACCACAATGTCACAATGTGTTTCTGAGGTAAAGGGGAGACTTGGAGAGACAGACAGAGAGAAAGAGAGAGAGAGAGAGAGAGAGAGAGAGAGAGAGAGAGCCTCCAGATGCCACTTTTGTTGTTGTTTGTTTGGTTGGTTGGTTTTGTTTTTCAAGACAGGGTTTCTCTGTTGTAACTCTGGCTGTCCTGGAACTCACTCTGCAGACCAGGCTGGCCTCGGACTCACAGAGGTCTGCCCGCCTCTGCCTCCGTCTCCCAGGTGTGCGCCACCACTGCCCAGTCTAGGTGCCACTTTGAAACTCTGAAGTCAGAGACATTGTGTCTGTGGGGCAAGGACTGCAGGTGACCACCGGAAACTGGAAGAAAAAAAAAAAAAAAGATGTTGGGGCAGACTCCACCCTGGAGCCACTTCTGCTGGGCAGCCTGACCTCAGTCCAGCGTCTGGGCTGCTCTCTGCTGTGTGACCGCATACCCACACTGCATGGCCTGTAAAGGAAACAGGTCTGTCTTGATTTGCAGTTCTGGAGAATGGAAGCCCGTGACTCAGAGGGTACATCTGACATGAGCACCACATCATAGCATGCTGCTTGACCACCAGGCAGAGGCAGGAGTGGGTGCCCACAGAAGAGCAGGCTGAGTAACTGCCATAAACCACTCTCATGAGAACTGACCCACTCCAGTGAGAAACACATGTGCGTCCTAGATTGGCTTCTCTGTCTTAGAGCGTGATGGCTACTCTTAGTTGTCATGTCTGGAATTAACAAAAACCCAAGTGTTTAGGTTCACCTGTGAGGGATTTTTTTCTTCTTAATTAAATCATTTGGGAAAATGGGAAGTGGGAAAACCCACTTTTAATCAGATCTTGTAAGGTGGGAAGAGCCATCTTCGTCAGGGCCCACACTTCTGCTGGCCACCTATCTAGAGGACATGGAAGAAGGAAGCTTGCTCTCTCTGCCTGCTTGTTTTCGCTCTCACTAGCAAGTCCATTCCTTCACTGGCATTAGAGCCTATATCTTTGGGATTCCAGCGTGTACTGAAGACAAATTGAGACATCCGACCTTGGGGGGACTAAACAACTACTGGATTCTTGGACCTTCCATTGGTAGACAGCCATCATTGAACTAGCTGGACCACAGCCTGTAAGCTATTCTAATAAATCCCCTTAAGTTCTGTACCTCTAGAGCAGTTCTCAACCTGTGGGTCGTGACCCCTTTTTGGGGTCAAATTACCCTTTCTCAGGGGTTGCCTAAGACCATCTTGCTATCAGATATTTAAGTTATGAATCATACAGTAGCAAAGTTACAGTTATGAAGTAGCAACAAAATAATTTATGGCTGGGGTCACCACAACATGAAGAACTGTGTTAACGGGTCACAGCATTAGGAAAGTTGAGAACCACTGCTCTCTCAGAGACCCCTGACTAATACATGGGGGAAGGATTTATTTGGCTTACACTTCCAGGTCCCAGCCCATCACTGAAGGAAGTCAGGGCAGAAACTCAAGCAGGAACCTGGACGCAGGAGCTGACGCAGAGGCCACAGAGGGATGCTGCTCACTGACTTGCTCTCCACAGCTTGCTCAGCCTGCTTTCTTATAGAATCCAGGACCACCAGCCCAGGGGTGGCATACCCACAGTGGGCTGGGCCCTCCCACACCAATCATTAATTCAAGAGAATACACAACAGCATCCATAGGCCAATCTGACGGAGCTGATTCCTCAGTGGAGGTTCCCTGTTCTCGGGTGAACTCTGGGTTGTGTCAAGTTAACAAAAACTAACCAGCGCAAGGAATTAATCTCTTTCAACAGCCTTGCCACCTCTCAGCAGTGCCACTGTGGCCACCAGAGGTCAACGTACATTTCTAAGGAGACCAGCCCCATTCAAACTGTAACACAAGTCAGACTAATTCTGAAAACACGGAGGAAACAAACCTGGTCTGAAGTCAACACATTTGAAGTAAGCTGTTACTGTAGCAATAGGAAACCCATACAGCTACGTAGGGGGCTTTGTTCCCTCCACTGGTCTGCCAGGATCTCCTGAGAGGCTACCAAAGCCCTGGCCATGCTTTGTTCCACCCGTAGAACACTGGAAGCCAGGCATACACTGGGCTCTGGGCTTCTGTGTCTCTCTTTCAATCACTGCTTTGCTTACTGTACCCCAGGCAACAAGCTCATGAGGGCAGAAGCCCATACAGGTTTGCCTTTCTCAGCTCCAGTGAGCCACTCCGGCTGCTGTGTGAGATACAAGAGGCAGTTGCCACTGTATGAGGGGCCTTGGGGAGCACGGGGTATATTTAGTATTGGTGTTACTTGGCATGTTTGAAATTGCTCCTGTAGCAGTGGTTCTCAACTTTCTAATGCTGCGACCCTTCAATACAGTTCCTCATGTTGTGGTGACCTCTAACCCTAACATTATTTTTGTTGCTACTTCATAACTGCAATTTTGCTACTGTTATGAATCATAATGTAAATATCTGATATTACAGATGGTCTCAGGTGACCCCTGTGAAAGGGTCATTTGACCCCCAAAGGGGTCAGGACCCACAGGTTGAGAACCGATGCTTTAGGGCTTTCCCTGACCCCCTTCCCCAGAGCTGAGATTACAGGAATGTGCCACTGTGTTCAGCTTTTGATTCCAGTGCTAGGGATCCAAACTTAAATTTTTGGCAGCACAGCAAGCACTTTATTGGCCATCTTCCTACCTCCTTGCTACATACAGTTTTGTCCACAATTCTGGCTTATTTTCTTGGGGTCAGTTCTTAAGGGGGAAATTATGGGAACATAGTTTATCCATATCTGTAACGCTCACCTCAGATACCAGCACTACATGGAAACGCTTTTAAATCAGTCTGTTATCTAGAGAGGAGCTTGGGGCTCCCAGCAAATGGATCCAATGCTAAACTGATCCTCCAGGTTGCCACCTAAGCAGAGGCCTCTAACCAGCAGGAGACCCAGGGACTGAGATAGCCCACTTGCTAGCTCCATCACTTCTCCTCCAGGAACCTAGAAGTCCTCTCGTTTGCAGCAGGGCAGGTTGGGTAGTGACTTCAAAGCTTTCTTCTACCAAGAAAATTCTAGCAGCTCCTCTTGGAGGCTGGCACCTAGAGGAGATGCCAGGGAAATCACTCACGGACAACCCGTGCCAGGTGATGGCACACTGATTCAGTCAGCCATGTTTGCAAATTCAGCCGCAATCAGAAGTGTGTTACCGCCCTCCTTTCTGGGTAGACGTGTCGTTCATTGTGTCTGTGTGTTTGTTAAGTGTATGCAAGCCTTCACTTCTGCGGATAGACTCTGGAAGCACCCGGTCTGACTTTAGCAGACACAACTCTACTGATGTGTAGTCAGAGGAAACAAAAGGTTTTCGGCCAGCAATTTGGCAGGGTCAAGCTACAATATTGCCACTCCAGTGTCAGCACTTTGAGAGGTGTGAGCCCTGTCTGCCGTATGCAACGACTCTACTCGGTGCTTCTAAGCAAGGCACTGAAACTATTCCAGGCCGCTCCCTCTCCACAGCATTCTAGGAAATTCGATGCTTGCTCATTCAGTCTCCTGTTCATTCATTCATTCATTCAGTCAGTCAGTCAGTCAGTCACAAACATTTGCCAGAAGCTGTGCTGGGGTCCCTGTGGGGACTGTTGGAAGATGAGCACAAGGAGAGTCACAGAAATCCAAGCTCTGCCTCAAAGAGGCTATGAGGTAAGAGAAAGAGAACTCACCTTCCCATCCGGACCACTGTCCCTCTCCTGTGTGTGTTTATGGTGGCCATGATGGACAATTCATACCTAACCTAAGACTGTTATAAGCAACAACATGTGCTATGAAAGTAATGTGTGGCACAGAACCTGGTCCAGAAGAGACGAGATGTGTCTGTCCCACCGCCCTGGCCTAGGAACACAGCTCAGCGAGCAGACCATTGACAGAGGAGGCGTCTCAGACCAGCAGAGGCTTTTACAGAGTTCTGTGTAAGAGGAGGAGGAAAAACCAGCTGTCCTGGTTTCCCCAGATGCAGGAAGGGGCGCGTAGGGGGAGTGTCGGGAGACAGGTGAAGGTTCACAAGCCCCCATTTGCAGCCAAATGCTGGGCTCAGTCTGCAGGGATCCGGAGGATGGGGGGTTTACTTAGCACACGTGCCAACAGCCTGCAGCACATGCCCAGGCAAGGGAAGGGGGCCAGTGGGAGGGGTACACGAGGAGGAGCGGGGCTGTGAAAGGAAGTGAAATCTGCTTCTCTTCGGATTAGGACGAGATGAGATCTACTTCTCCCCAAATCGAGCCAAGTTGGGCCTGAGGAGGATTTCTGCATTTGGAAGGCAATCTGGTTCGACGGGGCCAGGCTTCAGGGCGGGCTGCCTGGGTTTGTCTCCTCTGTACCATTTGCTGAGCTCCTGGGGCCAGGCAAGCTTGGAGATCTAGGAAGATCTACCCTACTCCAGCTAGGATGGAATACCAAGCAAACGGGACTCCGAGGACTAGTGTGAGCCTTGAGGATGCTCACTGGGCGGGCACTTGAGTGTCCAACCCATAGCAACCACAGATACATGTGGTCATTACTGTTATTAATTAGTACTACCAGTGGAAGGCTGGTCGGTGCGTCTCCCACTCAATGCTCCTCTGAACCCTTAATTCTCTCCTTTGGCTCTTTCCACAGGATTCTATAGAGCCAAAAGGAACACTTCCCTGCCACTTCTGTTTGCTCAATCATCCTCTTTTCTGCAGACTCACTGTGACATTTGCTCTCATCGCGGGTAGGAGCAGTCACAGAATTCAGATCTAGTAACAACGAGCCCCTGTTCCGGAGGATCACGTCACTGCCTTCACCACGTCCGCCTTTCACCGCCGTTCACCCAATCCCCTTAGCGGCACCATGAGGTAACTGTCTCAGAAGGCACAGAGAGGGCACACAGCATCCAGTCTTCGGGGAGGGTGAATGGCTTCTTTTTTTCTTCCCTTCCCCTTCCTTCCTTCCTTTGAGATAGGTTCTTACTCTGTAGCATAAACTGGTTTTGAACTTACAGTGATTCTCCTGCCTCAGCCTCCCAAGTGCTGGGATTACAGGTGTGCACCATCACACACCATGTGGCTTGTTCTTGTTTATTTTCATGTTGCGTACGTGTGTGTGTGTGTGTGTGACTAAGAGTACACGTATCTGTGCCCGTGTGCCTGTAGAGACCAGAGGCCAACCTCAGCTGTTGTCCCTTAGGCAGAGCCTCTCATTGATCTGGAGCTCACTCGGTGGGTTGGGCTGCCTAGCCAGCGAGGCCCTGGGATCTTCCCATATGGATCACCCCAGGGCTGGAATTACAAGTGTGTGCCAGCATGGCAGGCTTTTTTTTTTTTACATAAGAGTCTGGGGGTCGTACTCGAGTGCTGGTGCTTGCAAAACAGGCTCTTTTCCAACCGTGCCGTCTCCCCAGCCCCTGTACGTCTTTTTGTTTTATTTTAAGATCATCATTTCTTCAGCTCTTCACATCTGGTGCCCGAGAGCTACAAGAAGGAGATGTGAACTTGTGGCTTGGCTGTGGTCTGCTGGCAGGGACTTGGTGGGTTAAGAGATGAGCCCTCTGGTCTGTCCCACATTTCCTGCACACACTGGCATGGTACCTCCATGCCCACTCAGAGGTCTGGGCCCGATTCAGAAGAAGACCCTGGAGGAGGAGACGCCATCTCTTTCCTGCCTTTGGCCCACAGGGCTGGGACCGGAGACCAGGCTTATCCGTGGATGGGAAAGAGTCTGTCTGAAGGGATATGGGGGCAAGCCATCAGTGAAATCCGACCTCTTCTTTTTAGGTTTATTTTGTGCATATGAGTACTTTGCCTACATGTATGTCTGTGTACCACATGCAATCCTAAGGAAGTGGGGAGCCTTCAGGTAGGTACTGAGAATCGAACTCAAGTCCTTTGCAAGGACAAAGAGCACTCTTAACCATTGAGTCAACTTACCAGCCCTGAGATCTGACCTCTTAAGCTCATGCCGGCTGTGAAGCCTCCTGACACCTCCTTGCCAGCCTTGGGCCTCCTCCAGCCAGGCAACAGCTCTCAGTGCAGACCCATTCAGGCTGAGCATACCCTCTGCCCTGACACCTGCTCCCTGTCCGCAGCACGGGCTCATTCCCTCTTCTCCCAGCCCCACCTCCCACCCCTTCCCTCTGTGTTTAAGGATCTGCTCAGATGGGTACACACCCAGGGTAGCTGAACAGGGGTTTATTCTGTTGTCAGTTGGGAACTCCTTCTTCTCTCCTCGTGCCTCTGCACCACCTAATGCAGGAAATTCAATGACCAATCTTTATCTTTGAAAAGGCCTCTTGCAATAGAATCGCGTTACTCCATGCAGAAACCCTGAGAGGCGGGGGCTCCTGCCTCCACCAGCCCATGTTCCTTTGTCTCCCAGTGAGGAGACAGAACCAGGGAGGTGATGCTTACCCTAGAGACACACAGCAAGGTGGTGGCAAACACCGCCTGGGACCACCCTGAGCCTCCAACCCTGCGTGAGCCAAGGACAAGTTGGAGACTGCTTTGTCCACAGGATCCCTAGGCTCAGGTTGCCTCCCCTCCACAGCCCTTCACCTGCGCCGAGGGGTGTGGCCTGAGTCAAGGGGCCCTCCTGCCGGATAGCTCATCTCAACCGCCTGCAGCCCCGCAGCCAGCTGCCCTCCGCCCGCCGTCTGCCGATTCCAGGCTTCTCAGGCGAACTGGCACCTAATCGCCACCATCTGCGCGCAGAGCGAGTTTTGGCTACCTCGTGACGCCTCACCACTTGAAAGTTTTCAGAGTGACGCCGGGTTCTTGGTGCTCGCAAAAATGTCAGCTTCTGACACATCGAATCGAAACTGAAAATAGGGAAAGGTTTCGGGTAAACTGAGAGGAGCTGGGCTGGTTTCCTTCTTCATTGCTGAAGGGAGGTGGCTTCTCCTCTCATCTTCTCAAAAATGCAAAGGGCTCTGTCGCTCCTCTCAATCTCCATCTTTGGCCCTGTTGCCCTCCAGACTCCCCATTGCCCATCAGGCAGTGGGGAGATGTGGTCCACTTGCTATCCTAGGTAGTCACAACAGCCTGTATCAGGGATGACGTCAGTCCTGCTGTGTTCACTTTCAACCCAAGCAGCAGCTTTTCATTTCCTGTCCACAGAGATAAGGAAAAGGGGTGTGGAGAAGAGAGGCCACTGGAGCACCTGGCTGGGATTTGACCTGTGTTCTGTCATCTACATGCAAAACACAGGGGACATGAGCTTAGCGCCTATTATAGGAGCTGGGTGCCACGGGGAGAGCCAGAGAGGCTGAGAGTGTTTGGAGCAGGGGAGACATGGGGCGGTGCCACGGGGAGAGCCAGAGAGGCTGAGAGTGTTTGGAGCAGGGGAGACATGGGGCCAAGTTGCTTTGGAAGATTGTGTGGCTATGTCAGGTATCCATGGAGACCCAAGGCACAGGTGCACAGACCTGGGTGCTGACTTGAGAGTGGAAGCATCAGCTGGGTGCATCCCAACCCAGGGAGGAAGGCTCACTTAGTAAAAGTGCCGTTGGACTTGGCCATAGCTAACCTGAACGTTAGAACCAGTCTGAGAGCTGCTCTGGCCCTCTCTCCTTTCCACCTTCCCTGCTTGGGGACCCACAGGACCTGTGGGGAACTCAGCTTTGGGCCTGGAATCCTCTTTGAAAGCTAGCACAAAGGCTCTAGGAGGCCCTTGAGGCACACCTCAGGGCAGCCATGCTCAAAAAGGCACAGTGACCTTCCCTAGGGAGACTTCTCTCCCATCTGTGTGTGGATTAGCCACCTGACCAGAAGGCAGGATCCCTGGGGACAGGCATACCAACTCACATCTGGCCTCTAGCCCCTTCCCTGGCCAGTGCAAAAGGGACACTCAGGGTTGAGTGAAAAACGGCTTAGCCGGCCAATGTGACATGTGGTCTCTTGGGGGCACCAGTGCTGCTCATGAAGCAGCATCATGAAGCCAGGGCTGACCTGACATCTGTACTCCACCAGCCCAGAAAGGCACCTATGGCTGTCTCCATCCAAGGGGAACACAAACCAGGAACCATGTTGGGCAGACAACATGCCTGTTATGGACCATATTCCCACAACCCATAGATGGCTGGTACTGTCTGGATGGTGTCTGGTGTATGAAACAGTGAACCTGAGGCAGCTCTTCCTGCTTCTGCCATACCAACCCCGCACCATTAACACCTCCATCGCTCCTCCTGTTGCTGCCACCAACACCATCACCCATCCCTCACTGCTTCTAGTCCCACTATGTGCTTACTCTTTCAACGCTGCTAGTGCAGGCCCCTCAGCTGCTACATCCTCTACACCCCACTGCCTCTGCTGCTTCTGCTGCCTCTGCTGCTTCTGCTGCATCTATTGCTCTGATGCATCCGATGCATCTACTGCCTCTGCTACAGAGTCACTATCTTTTCTGTTGCTGAGCATTCTCTCAAAGGCCATGCGTTAGGATGCTCCCCAGGGTGGGGCCTGGCGGGAGGTCGTTAGGCCAAGGGCACATCCTTGAAGGGAATCCTGGGACCTGTCTTTTGCTTCCTGTCTGTGAGGTGGGTGTTTTTGCTTTGCTATGATCTAGCTGGGGTGTGCTGTCTCCTCATAGGCCCACAAGCAGTAGAGCCACTTAGCCTGAACCCAAAGCTTCAAAACTGTGAACGCACATGAACTCTTCCTCTCCATAAACCGCTGGCCTCGGATATTTGCCGTAGTGACAGGAAGTTGACGGGTACCTATGGCTGCTGCTGGATTGCTGTGTATCAGGCCCCAAGGAGGTAGACAGAAACAGCCCGAGAAGACACATTCAGCTGGGTGGCAAACACGCTCATTGTGCGACACACCTGAGATGCACGCTGTGCTAATGAGTCAGAGGAAAATACTTTAATATTTTAACAGACCTATGTTAATAGTCCTATTTGATACTGGTGCTGAAGAACCAAGTCTTCGTATGCTCCACTCCCCGGTGGCAAAAGACAAAGCCTTAAGAAGGCCCTTGAGGGCTAGGGATGTGGCTCCATGGATGAAGGCCCTGCTACACAAGCATGAGAACCCAAGCTCAGGTCCCTAGCAGCCATGGACAGAGCAGAGCCAGAAACACACGTCTGTAACACAGCACTTAGGACAGAGAGAGGTCCTGGGGACTCACTGCCCAGCCAGTCTAGCTGAGATGTTGAGCTCCAGGTTTAGTGAGAGACCCTGCCTCAAAAATGCATGGATGAGTACCGCCCTCCATGCCACCCCCACACACACACTGCCCTTGAATCAGTAATTCTCATTCCTGGAACTAAATCAGGAATCAAAGATATGTCAGCTGAGTGTGCTGGTGCATATCTGTACTCCAAGTACTCTGGAGGCTGAGGCAGGAAGCTTGTGAGTTTGAGACTAGCCTGGATTACATAAGGAGATCTTGTCTCAAAAAACTATCAATAAAAACTGAGGCGGTCAGAATGAAGTAGTGCACCTACTGTGGTGGCTCAGCAAGGGTGACAAGGAGGCGTAATCATAGGCACAAATGCTTCCAGACTTCAGCAGAGGGAACTACTATTATGGCAGGCCATACTCAACAGTGGAACCCCGAGCATCTGAGCTCAGGTGTTTGTATTGAACCAGAACTCCTCAGGTGTACTACTGACAGCACATGCAGATCATAAGCAATCAAACATCCCGCACAGAAATCCAGCACCTGCAGACAGTACAAAACACCAAGACCTAGGCAGCCCCTCACCCAACAGTGCACAAAACAATATTTTATACACAACTAAAAATAAACTTCTACAAGAGTCAAAAGACAACCTATCCCCAAAGGTTGGTTAGCATAAATATGAACGCGGCGAAAAAGTCAAATGTCTGTTTCTCAGGGAATGATTGTCTGGCCTGTCATTTTTCTGCTGGTGGGAATATTACACAGTGTTGAACAATTAGGATAATAAAGAGCTTCACTGCTAAGAAAGATGTATGATGGATGGTTAAGAGAAAACAAATTACGACACATATAGATAGTATTTACATTGTGCTTAGAGTACTGCAGGATGTGTGGTTATGAGCACGTGCTAGAACAAAGCGTACAAAAGCGGTAATAATTGTCAGATGATTTGGACAGTCGGACTGAGATATTTCTAACACGACTGTCACGTTGCTTCATCAATACAAATAAGAAGAAAGCATCGCAACCGTCTGCTGATGGCTCCCCCCTCGACGATAATATAGCAGTGTCTATTTAAGGGATTTCTCTTTCAAAGCCCTATTTAGCACCACAACAAAGAGGGTCTAAACTTTTAGTTCATTTCGAATGAGCCCCTCGTAATAGGTTTATTCCCATTCACGACGTGTGTAATTTGTGCACTTTAGGTGATTGATTATACAGGAATTCAGGGGGTTTTAATAATTTCCTGACGGGTTTTTGAAGCAGACAATGCGCTTTTCCTATTTCCTAAACAATCTGGATCACGGAAAATATCCAAAATAGCTCTGCCCGAGCCGTCCTTTCTTTCCTCTAATTTCGCATGTGTTTTTGTTGTCTTTCCTATACTCCTGCAACGAGGAATTCTCCTTTTGAAGCTGCCAGTCCTTGCAGACAAGAAATTATAGTCATCTTACCCTAATGTGCCTCTGGGTAAGAAAAGGACTTATTATCCTCCAAGAATCTACACACAAAGGCTTCCTCCCAGCAGGTGGACAGGGTCTCTGTAGGACAGGTAAACATCAAAGCTGACCCAGAGACTTCAGAGCGCTGGGAAAGTGTTTACTTAGCCAGCAACACCAGCAACTGTGCTGATTCCTGTGTAGTGAGATCTAACCTCCAGGTTTTCATTCAGCCACATCATTTCTTGCCTGGGGAAACTGAAGCCCAACAAGAGGCCTGATTTTCTCAAGACCACCTTGCCACTTAGTGCTTAGCGTTGGGCGGGGCTACCTTGCCATCCTAGTCAAGGTAACACATTTTATTCAAAACTGGAGTCCAGCCGGGTGAGCACACCTGCAATCCTAGCACTCAGGACACTGAGGCAGGAGGATCTCCAGTTTGAGGACATCCTGACTACATTAGCAAGACTTTGCCCTCCCAACACAAACAAATACAGGGCCTAGTCTTCTAAGAATGAGCTTGCCCTACTTGATTAGTTTGCTTACTCATAAGTAAGCAGAGACCAGAAGACAACTTGCAGCGCACGGAGAAGTGTGGGTGAACGCTGGTAGAATTATCGAATTGTTTCAGGTTGTTCTTTTTAAAGAAAAGAAAAATCTTACTTAGTTACATATCTAATTCTTATTACAAAAGAAAATGGAATTTAAAACAAGTAAGTACATTCCATCACCAATTCACTCATTTCACACTTAAGACAGTTCAGCTACAAAAGATGGGATCAACAAGGTGTGCAGCAGAACTGTAATTTAAACTCAGCCCAAGTTTTTTCTTAAGTCACCTCACTTAACTGCCCTCCTCCGAGGTCAACACAGAAGCCACAGGGGAGAGGCCATGGTGGCACAAGCCTGTAATCTTAGCACTGGAGAGGCTGAGGCAAGAGGCTACCTGGCAAGGCCCTGTCTCGGTAGACAAAGACAGTTTTAAAAAGTGACCAGAAACAGACTGAGGGGCTATGCAGACGAGCCGGGAGCTCTGAGTGGCGGCTGGAGACTGGGCCTTGGAGCCTTGGTATGTTTTCGCTTCAGGAACTGATCTATTCCCAGATGGATGATGTTGGTGAGCCACCAAAGATTTGAAAAGAGAGACAGATCCTGACGAATAGTGAGACTGACCCCGGGCCTAGGATGCCTTCAGATAGACTTTGCCCTGGAGGAGGAAATAGGATACTCCCAGTTCAACCCTTCCAACAGAAGCCAGGATACCACAGTCAACTCCCTAGCACTGGGCAGACAAGGCAGGGGATGATGCTACTTCCTGGTAATGGGACAAAGGGAGAGTGTTCCCATGTGGGAAAGAGACAATGCTGTGTTGAACTATTCAATCCACCAATTACACATCTGTTGCTATCCAAAGACCACTCTATCACTGGCTTCCCATGATGCTCTTTTGTTTCTGTTGCTGTGATTAAATATCTCAACCAAAGTAACTTTAAGGGTTAAAGGGTTTATTTGTCTTATAATCCATAATTGCAGGAAATCAAGGCAGGAACTTGAAGCAGCTGGTCACATCCACCATCGAAAGGAGAGAAAGAGTGGATGCATACTGCTTCTACATTTGTACATCCAGGACCCAAACCTAGGGAATGCTGCTGCCCGTAATGGGCAGAGAGCTTCCCACATCCCTTAGCCACAGCAAGCCCCCATGGACATGCCATAGGCCAACCTGATCTAGACAATCTGTCACTGGGACTCGCTTCCCAGGTGATTCTAGGCTGTGTCAACACTAACAATCCCATAATACATCAGCTACTTTCGCATCACTGTCACCAAAACACTTGACAGAGGCAGCTGTCAGATAGGAAGTGGTGGTGTGGGCTCAGGGTTGCCGAGGGTTTCAGCCCATCATTGTGAAGACGGGATGGCAGAACTGATAAGTCTGTGGCAGCTGTTCACATGGACCAGAAATGAGAGAGTGTGGGCCTGGAACTAGGGTCAGTCAATATGTACACTGTAAGAGCAAAAGTTATGTTTTAAATTTTATCTACTGTGCCTACAATATCTTTAAAAGAAAAACAGATAACCTCCTGCAGTCCTTGGTGGGACTGTTCGGGTGAGATAGTCTTGAATCTCTCTTGCCTAAGGATATAACTTCTTGGATTATTGGGTAGGTGGCTAGATCCTAAGTTGACCCTACTACATGGGCTCCATGCACCAGACGTGCCTGGTCACGTGTAGGTGGGAGATGACCCAGACAGGAAGTACATCAGGGTATATACTTGCCAGTGATTGGACCTGGTGGAAAGTGCACAGCCTTACGGGTTCTGCCTTTTTAAGCACCTGTGCCGCGTGACTCGGAGCCATTTTGTGGGAGCTCTGGAGGTGGCAGGTTCACTCCAGGAGTACCTCAGAATGGACCTGGTCAGAGTCCATCTCCCTGGACAGTATTTAATTAAAGCTTGCATGCTTCAAATTTGGTTCAGTGTGGTTGTCTTATTTCTGATCATATGTGGGACTTACACCCCATGATGTAACCTGGAGACGACTTCTGTCAGCTAGGCCCTGTCTCGCAAACATTTCACAAAATAGTGCCATTGGGTGAGAAGCAAGTGTTCCAAACACGAGCTGGCAGGGAACACTTTCAGATCCAAACCCTGACACCTACCAGGCTTTCTACTGGAAGTGCACGCTGCCACCTATGTTCTTCACCATCACCTGAGGGTGTGAGCATAGCCAGTGTCCTGACACAAACACAGTCTCACCAGGTCTCAGAGAAACCAGTATCGGATCCCTGGCCCGGCTGTGTCCCCAAGCTGTCCCTGTTGCATCTCTTCCCAGGCTGGTCCCAAGTGTGAACAAAAGTCCTGGGAAGAACCTCACCCCCACGGGACCTTCTGCAGGGACAATGAACACATTAGACTTCAATGGTTGTGGAGAGGCTGGAATGTTGCAGGTCAAGAGCCTAAGTGAAATTTATCTTCAGCCTCCTTAGGAACCATTCCTTGCCCACCTCTATATCTGACCTCACACCCTTGTGGCTAACAGGTAAAACCTTTTGAAATGTATTAGCCCCACCCCCACCCCACCCCAGAGCTGAAGACCTAACCTAAGGCCTTGTGCTTGCTAGGCAAGTATTCTACCACTAAGCTACCACCAACCTCTGGAATGTACTAACTTAACAGACCAGTAGCTTCCACCAACCAAAAGGCTAAGCTCTGACAGCAGCTGAAACCTACAGCAGAGACCACACACACACACACACACACACACACACACACACACACCTGAAACATCATGTGTTTGAAAAGCATCTTGCTTTATGACTCTGATCTGTTACTACAAAATGCCATCAAGTGGTTCCCACACCGGAACTTGGAGTTCGGGGTCACCTGAATCTGTTCTCTTACGTCTGACTCCAGTTGAAGGTCATGTGTCTGTGTCAACAGAAACAGGTTTCTCGGCTTCAGTGATCAGAGCAGTAGCCTTCTTCCACTAGCCTGATGCCCACAGCCTGCCAGGCCGCAGCGCAGCTCGAGAGGCAGCAGAAGCGATGGTTTTCAGCCGGGCCCCACTCGCTCCATCTCCCTCTGCACAGAGCCCATTAAGCGTGGCCTCTCCCCTCACACAGTACCTGAAGGTTAAAGTCCTCAGAGGTAGACGTTTATTGTGATAGCCGCTGGGTAGGCTATTACCACATGCTGAAGCACTCCCTTAAGACGAAGGTCACCAGAAGCTTCCCCGGCAGCGAGCCTCCACATAATACCACGGGCAGAAGAACATGTGGTGAGGGAGAAAAGGAGCCTTTTACGGAGGGGAGGAATTTGCTGAAGGGGAGAGAGAGCACCCTAGAAAGCATTTTTGTTGAAAGCGGCGGACAGGCGCGTTCCCATTCAGTGGAAACGGAGTCGGCAAGCTCTTTCTCTGGGGTTTTGAATGACAGTGACACTCCCATAGGGCACAGCAGATGGGCCTTGAACATGCGACTCCACAGCCCAAGGTGACACTTGCTTTGTAGCACTCTGCCTGCTTTTTTTATTTCATTGAGTGCAGTTAGTCAGGGAAGAGGAAGGGCCTTGTGCCCACACGTGAGTGGAGCTGGAAGGAGGGTGTAGGGCCTCCTGTGGACTGAACAGAAGAGGTTTGGTGGGAGGCAGGAGGACACAAATGATTTTTGTCCCGTTCCAAATGGTGCTGAGTCCCCTCCCCCCTTCCCCTGTGTGTGAGTGTGCCTGTGTGTGTGTGTGTCTGTGTATATGTGTGTGTGTATGTGTGTCTGTGCCTCTGTGTGTCTATGTGTGTCTGTGCCTGTGTGTGTCTATGTGTGTCTGTGCATGTATGTGTCTCTGTGTGTGTCTGTGTGACTCTGTGTGTATATGTGTGTCTC